>JBBPRK010000027.1:0-73867 GCA_038093075.1 Boletus patriciae
GCACACCAGGTGATTTACCATATTTGGACGATCACGGCTAATTATTTATTTATTGCTCCCGAATTATGTTACAAAATTAGCAATTTTCAAAAACCAATTTTCAAAATTGGACCTGGTACAGCTCGGCAACCGTACACCCGCCCATATAAGGGGTACAAGTACATGAATGTTTACAATTCTGAAACGTATTCCGAGCCCATCAAAGCTACGAAATTCTTGATATGCTAGAGAAAACCAGGGTGGATCCACGTCGAGACGGGGTGTGTGCGAGAGTCAATCGACGACGTATACATGTTCGCAGCACTCAGCGTTCATGGCGAGGCCCTATACCTCCGTTGGTTGCGAGCCCACGTCCGCGACGACGAACGACAAAAGCGGGTTGATTTGCTGTATCTCACTGCCACCTCGGACGAACGTGCGTGCGTTGAGGCTCGCAAGCATCGTATTGCAGTACACCGTGCAGAGTGGGAAATAGACGGCTGTGAAGATGAGATTGGTCGGGTATATGACGAACTGCAAGAGGGAGGGTGATGAGAGTTGGGAAAGCGCAGTGTGAACAACGTGTCGAGACATACCAGGACGACGGAGAGGAAGGCGAAGAGCGTTGATGAGAGACCAGTGTTGACCGAGATGAAAATCAACCGGAGAAGCATTCGATCCGTGCTAGGTGACGACAACGTTAAACAATCCCAACACAGCACATAGAGGGCCGAAAGGAACACACTCTGGACAAAACCCCGTTCGGGTCATGGCAAGAAGCGTACACAAATATATTGTGATGGTGATATCGACCGCCATGGCAATTCCAATTCCTGCATTGGCCACTGTCTGAACGCGTCCCATCAGAGTGATATAAAACCAGAAACTGGCATATATCGTACAGTAAGCAGGGGTCCCGAAACGGCAGAAAGGCTCGTTTGAAACATTGATACAACCGTGTAAACTGCGTAATCGAACATGAGCTACGCTCTGTTGCCGATGTATACCACACTTACGAACACCCAAAACTAACATTGTTTTTCTTTCAGTGGCGGAATATACGAAGCTGAGCGTGCTCACCTAGCACCGCGAAAACAAAGGGCATTACGACAGCAGGAAACAGCCATCTGAAACGGCTCTTTGCCACTGCACCAATGTATCAATGGTGATAGTAAAGACGCCATTTGAACGTACATAACCAAATTCGGTATATGAAAAACGATTGGACGGTGCAAGAAACAGTGGACTGATCCACCCAACATGAGGACTCGGTCTAGAGTAAAAGGGCGGGTACTGACAGTGATTGCTAATGAAATTACTATAGGGCTAAGCCGACTGTTAGCACCATCCTCGAGAAGAGTGCCTGCCTACCTACGCATGGGTGTACGTGAGGAAGGTATCGTCCCCAAAGTGCATGACGAAATACTGCCACACTAATGGAACAATGTCAGCGCACCGTCTGTTGTGTGCTAGACATACAGAATCTCACCACCCGCGCATATAAGGAATGTATGGAGCATGTCTAAAGCGAATACCCAAGCCACCTAAAAACCTAAGGTGTGTGTCCTCCGTAGAAAGGTAGTAACTTACCAATGACTTCAGTATAATGGTATCTTTTGTGTAACTAATCTCCGTGAGTACGATAGGGAGAGAGCGCAATTCACATTTGAACCGACCGTTCGTAGTAAAGGAACCTACACGAGTAGAAAATGATCAAGAGGTGGGACTGTAACTTGAAAATGCACGGGTCACACACGCCTGTAATATGCTGACACCATAGAAGACTAGCGAAACAGAGACCCCGGCAAGAGTGGATCCCCAGCTGTCGCTAAGATTGATACTTGCACATCCATTGGTGGCCATGCTCGAAGGGAGAAGTCAAGACCAAGTGGGACGAGGGAAGCGGAAACCCTGTGGTTTCGACAGTGCACTTTTGTAGTTCTCGTGATAACGGTGCACCAATCACGCTGAGAAATGATGCATCGCTGGCACCGGAGTATGAGCATCACCCGAACTTATCAAAATTATGTTACTGCTCACCGGCACTCCGAAGCATCATGAGTCGAAGTTCGAGTAGCAATCCCAAATGTGACCATGACTTGGTGTGATAACCACGGTCCTTGAATTTTGAGCTTGAAGCTTCCTTGAAGTTGGATGTGATCACTTTGGTGGCATCAGTTTCAAGACCTTCCCACGCCCTTTGGGGGCATTTTGTCAGGAGCTAAACAACAGCGCGGCTGCATATATGACAATGTTATACTTGGAGAGGCTGGTATGTCATACATGAGGTTTCTACTTTTTTTTTTTGGTAAGCCTACCAGTTTTGGGGGATCCCCTCGACCATGAGGGGGTTGTTTTGCAGAGATGAATTGACCTCCGAGGGCATCACGGAGGATTTCCATCCATCCAGAGGGCGGCATCACGAAGAGTGCTTTCTGACGTTACCGCTTGATGCTCTTTGGCATGAGCCTGTCCGCAGTGCAATCAGAGCTCTCAAAAGTTGCTAGAAAAGGCAACTAAGGGTCCTACAGAAATGGTTTTCTTCTTAGTCTGCCACATGGCACTTTGCAGATTCTCTGATAGGCTGAGTTATGCCTGCGCCCACTGCCTACTATCCATCTATAATGATCTCGCACTTCTTTTGTCCACCATCTGGCAACCATCTTGCACACCACCCCTTGGACCTCCGCGCTGCTCAAGTGCTCCTGCCGTGATCCTGCCACAATCCCCCCCTCCCGCTTGACCACCCATAGTTGTTCAGACTCACCCGCCGGTCCCTCCCTTTTTTGCAGCGTGTACTAATCATGAGACTTATTTTAATTCAAAAGAGGTATCCTTTGCAGTTATTCTACATGAGCCATGTACTAGTACTCACTACTATCGCACCCCATCAAGGACCGAGTTGAGCAATGCCGCCCAGCACGGGATTCGAGTGGCCGGCAAAGATCACCACAGCAGTGGGGGCCGGAAGGGACATCTAGAGCATGACTCGGACGAGTTGCGTGCCCGAGATGCTTTGTGCAGTCACGAGCGCTTCTGGCAATGCCTCTGTTGGAGCGGCCACCACGACCGGCACATCCGTCATCACTATGACTCTTGGCGTCGACCCTGTCGAAACAAAAACGATTAATCCCCACCCACACGAACAATGAACACTAGTCTATCCCCGTTCGAAATACTGGTCTCGAATGCGGAACCCTAGTGGGGATGCTGTATCGATGGAGGATTGATTGACATCAAGGTGTGGGAGGGTTGGTCATCAAAGGCGACCGCGCGTTCGAATCAGCCATCTGTCAGTAGGGTGATTTGGGGTTTGGTGTCACTGGACCGTCGCCCCGGGGACATCCACTCGAGCTGTGTTAGAAAATAGCGGTTTCAACGTAGGTCAGCTCCACATCCACTCGACCCAGACATCGAATATTTTCTTCATTATTCTGGGAACCACTTAAATATTTTCCGCCCGTCCATGGGGTGTCTATAGAAATGTATTCCAAGTCCTCGGAACCATGAAGTTCTTGATATGTTAGAGAGAACCGGGGTGGATCCACGTTGGGAGTGAAATCGTCGGAGACTGGCAACGTATACGTGTCTGCAGCACTCGGCGCTCATGACGAGCCTCTATACCTCTGTTGGTTGTGAGCCCACGTCCGCGACGATGAACGACGAAAGTTGTTTGATTTGCCGCATCTCACTGCCACCTCGGACGAACGAGCGTACGTTGAGGCTCGCGAGCATCGTGTTGCAGTACACCGTGCAGAGTGGGAAATACATTGCTGTGAAGATGAGATCAGTCGGGTATATGACGAGCTGCAAGAGGGAGGGCGATGAGAGTCTGGAAGGCGTAGTGTGAGCAACAATGTCGAGACATACCAGGGTGACGGAGAGGAAGGCGAAGAGAGTTGATGAGAGACCAGTGTTGACCGAGATGAAGATCAGTCGGAGAAGCATTCGATCTGTGCTAGGTGACGGCAACGTTAAACATTCCCAATACAACACATAGAGGGCCGAAAGGGACACACTCTGGATGAAACCCCGTTCAGGTCATGGCAAGAAGCGTACATAAAGATATCGTGATGGTGATATCGACCGCGATGGAAACTCCATTTCCTGCAATGGCCGCTGTCTGAACGTGTCCCGGGTCCGTCAGTGTTATAAAATCAGAAACTGATATGCATCTATCGTACAGTAAGCAGGGGTCCTGAAACGGCAGAAAGGCTCATTTGAAACATTGATACGACCGTGTAAACTGCGTTAATCGAACTTGAGCTGCGCTCTGTTGCTGACGTATACAAACCACACTTACAAATACCCAAAACTAATATTATTTTCCTTTCAGTAGCAGAATATACGAAGCTGAGAATGCTCACCTAGCTCCGCCAATACAAAGGGCATTAGGATGGCCGGAAACAGCCATCTGAGACGGCCCCTCATCACTGAGCTGGTGTATGAGTGATGATAGTAAAAAAGCCCTTTGAACGCACATAACCAAATCCGGTATATGAAAAACGATTGGACGGTGCAAGAAACAATCGACTGATCCACGTAAGATGAGGCCTCAATTTAGAGTGGAAGAGCGGGTGCTCACGGCAACTACTGTGGAAATTAACAATGGGCTACGCCGTTTGTTAGCGACGTCCTCGAGAAGAGTACCTGGCCACCTACGGATGGTTATACACGAGGAAGGTAACATCCCCAAAGTGCACAACTAAGTACTGCCATACTAATGGAACAGTGTCAGCGCACCATATGTAGTTTGCTAGATGTACAGAGTCTCACCGCCTGCAGATGTAAGCAATATATGAAGCGTGTCTAAAGCGAATACCCAAGCCACCTAAAAATTTGAGATTTGTGTCCTCCATAGAACGGTAATAGCTTACCAGTGACTTCAGTATAATGGTATCCTCCGTGTAACTGATCTCAGTGAGTACGATGGGGAGAGAGCGGTTCACATTTGAACTGACTGTTCGTAATAAAGGAACCTACAGGGCAGAAAACGATCAAGAGGTGGCACTGTAACTTGAAAATGCACGGGCTACATACGTCTGTAATATGCTGACACCATAGAAGACTAGCGAAACGAAGACCCCGGCGAGAGTGGATCCCCAGCTGTCGCTAAGATTGATACTTGTGCATCCATTGGTGGCCATGCTCGAAGGGAGAAGTCAAGACAGAGTGGGACAAAGGGAAGCGGTGAATCTGTGGTTTCGATGCTGCACAATTTTGTAGTTCTCGCATGGTGATAATGGTGCACCAATCACACTGGGAAATGATGGCATCACCGGAGCACCTGACCATGCATCAGAAGTCGAAGTTCGAGTACAATCGCAAATGTTACCAACCCACCACGGGCAAGGCCCTTGATTGATGCGTCGCACTAGTAGCACCTTGGTCACCAGTTTCGAGACATTCCCACGGTACGGGGGGTTTCGTCAGCATCATTGCAAACTGAACAACAGGGTTGTAGAACTCGAGTTGTGAACCTGTTACAGATGAGGTTCTATTTTAAAAAACAGTGATGCGGCTAGCTGCAGAGATGTATTAAAGTGGTCCTACCAGTTTTCCGGGATCCCCACGACCTTGAGGGGGGGTGTTATATTTCAGGATATCCATCTATCCAGTGTGCAGACACTGTGGGAAGATATTTGCACGATAGTCATTGCATATATCGCATAGCACCCAATTTTCAGCTATGAAACCAATCAAACCACCAAGCATTGTTTTGAGTGATGCGCCTAACACTCAACAATCGTGCGAAACAAACACTTGCCTCTGTCCAACACAAAAAAGCAATGAAATTCGGCTGTCGTGTGACTCGTGTAACCACTGAAAATCATGTCCATACGAAAGAACCACAACACCAGTTTTTTCGTCTCTCGAGGTCGATCCGAGTCGCTCACCGTTATGTGCGCCCGCACTCATATCCTCCACCTGATGCTCCCAACCATCGACTTAACCGGTCTCTTGCTGCCTCGCTCCCAGGACTGTATACTACCTGTGTTGCACTGGCTAATCTGGCGAGCTACAAGGGCGGTCGGGACACCAGTCGCAACGCCAGCGAGGGCAACAACAGAGAAGGAAATGGTAGAGAGACGAATGAACATGTTGGTGTCGATTCGATGCGAGAGTGGCGGCCATGTTCATCTACGAACGGTGAGCTACACCCGCATGCTATCAGGGGAAGGGGTGAGTTACCGCCGTCGTGCAATGCATTCTGTGCGCTCGCGCTACTCTTCGACTCGCTGCCTTGGTCCTGTGTGAACTCGGCGTCATCTGCATGTTCTGTGGGCCTGGCGTGTTGGCACGACGTCTCGCCGTCCCTCTCGTCCATTTTGATTTGTGCACCCGGCTCCATTGATCTTGTCACATCAGTTGATTCCTGACCGTCCCGGTCCCCTTCGAGCGATGCAATGGGGTTCCATGGTGGGTGTTTACTTGATTTGTCAACTCACTGACTCACATCTGTTGGTCTCCGTGGCCTCAAATATGTCACTGTAGGTCTCCTCGGGTGTTGCGTACATGTGGTTGACCTCATTTGCTGACAGAGGAACTGGGCGTGGTAATCTGTGAGTACTCCGTAGTGTTGAACTCAAGTCCGAGAAGGTCTGCCCTAAACATGTGGCGTGAGAGAGTCCCGCCGCGGCTGACAACTTTCCTTCTCAATGCTCACCTACCCATCCGCTTTCAAGTCACTACATCCCATCTGAGAGATCCTGGCGACATGCTGGATGACAGTGAGTGTCATCTGGAGCTCCCCGACTGGCCAGCGAGCACGGGAGAGCAAATGGGCACGAGTCGAGATCAGGGTTGAGCCACTGGCACGCTCAGGCAGCCCGAAGCCGTGGCCCGCGAAGACCCTGCCATCGACGAATGGACGAGCTGTGGGAACTGCACGGGAACACTATACAGCAGCAGGTGAATGACCATTTCTCGCTCGCATCGTTCGAGTTGCTGTTCACCTCATCGTGCAGGATCTGTGTTGCGACATCAAACTCTGACACCAAACGATGCTGGCAAGTGACGCGGTGGGCGACGTGCTTCAGCCTTATGAAGCAGATCCATTGGACGATGAAATCGGCGCGGTCCTGCGATCTATCAACAAATTGGACCAGGTCAACAAGGCTAAATCCGGTCAGGGAATCCATTCGACACACGAGCGGCATGAGGTCATCCGGCCGCCCACCTCCACTCGGGCCGTCTGAGGCGGCATTGTCAACTGGAGATTCCGTTCTGAGCACGAAGGCCAAGACCACCAGGAGGAGGACTAGACGTTCACGCCATCGGGCCTGAACATACATCTAGTACTAGTAGGTGACCGCCGACTTCAGGCGTATTTGGCACCTGTATTTTGATATATTATCATTCGAATTGAACGTTCTTTACAACTGAACTCCACACGGTACTGAGAATGACAACCCACTTATTAATAACTGATTATGCGCTGCAACGAGCACCATTAATCGATCATTCCGATGCCAATAATCAGGTTGGTTGTCACTCAAAACCTAGTGAATAACCCAATCATATTCACCTAGTGAATTGCGCAATTGAGTGACTGCGCAAAGCGTCGAAATTCAGTCCACAAGCACTCAACATCGGTGAATGCTTGCGTGAATATATTGCAAATACAAGCTTAAAATCATTCACTGATTTCCCACAGTGCTGGTGGCTCACAATAACCACAAGTAGAACATTCTGGACCAAAGGGAGTCCCAACGGATATTGGTGGCATCTTGGCAGTGAACTGATCTGAGCGTGACGATGCAAGGAAGGGAAACCCAATCGAGTCGCCTAAGCGACGAGCGCTAGATCGTCGCGTCGATTATCATTCAAAATACTAAGTACGAAGAATATGTACTATCGTACTATCCCCAACCATCCCAGCGTCCATACTTTCGATACTCTTGCAGAACCAACTCACGACTCCCCTTTCTCTCCTTTTCCCGCTCCTTCCCTTTACCCTTTTCAGGAAGGGACATGATGGAGGAGATACTGGAGGTCCGTTGACGGGCCTCTGACGGCGATTTCGGAGGGGATCCAGCAACAAGTGGAGAAACTTGAGACACCTTGGGAGGTAATGCAAGCCGATACCACCCCCCACTGTAAGTTAGAACGACGAGCTGGAACTCGGGGGCTACCCCAGCCAGCTCGGATGCAACTGTAATCCACCCAACAACACATTTTTCGTCGGCAGCGAGGTCCGTGTGCGACGAGCGGACGGAGGATGTCGAAGAGAGTGAAATGTGGGTAGCTTGTGCGGGTATTCGATACTGTGCATATGACCATTCCGAATCAAAGTATTTGGGTAATGGCAAAAATGGGGCGAGCGGCGACAAGGACGACTGTCGGTTTCTGCATGGCAAAAGTAAGCCATCTGGTGTCAGACGATACAATCGACTTACGATGCCCCGGACGAGACAAGAGAGAAGATGTGAACAGTTCCCTTGTCGCTCCATACGCCTACTTCTTTTTCGTCAGGCCGAAAGGCGACGCCATAGATCTCCGCCGTGTCTGCCCCCCTACGAAACTCCCGAAGAAGCTTTCCCGAAGTTGTATCCCATATACGGACAAGAGTTCCCCGTGATGATGTGGTAGCCAGGAGTCGACCCGACGGAGGGAGTGAGAGCGTCGTCAAGGCGGACTCATGGGCCGCGATCATTGACACTGGATGTTTCAGTGGCGGCGGCGGCGGTTTGGACGGAAGGACGGACGGCGGAGGTCCGAGAGGGGCGGGGGGAACACAGGGCGGTAGATGCACGAGTTGTACATGCCCCATTTGCCTGCCTGGAATCGCAAGCAACGTGGCATAGGCTGCGGTAGCCATTGCAAGGATTCCTTGAAGGTGGTCTAAGTGCCGTATCGCAAGCATTCCCGGAGGGAAGAAGCCCACCTCGTGGATTGTCACAGGTATCATATTCTGCCCGTCTGACGATGGTGTCGTGCACTTCGAACACGACGACTCTCCTTCGCAAAGCCACTGCAAGCCAGCCCCGTCTACAAGCGACTCCACCTACTCGCTCCCTGAACTCTAGCTCGGCGACCTCGACCCCTGCGGCATCGTCCCACAGAATGACCTTGTTTGGCGGATACAGTGGGCTGGGACCACCCCCGAGGAGGAAGAGCAACGAGGACGCGTGACAAGGCACGACGGCAGCCAACGTGCCGCCAGTGAACTCTGTGGTCGAGTGTCAACAGTCGACGGGGGTGGGGAGATGGACACACGTGCCTCTCTTGCGAAGTAGCGTGAGTGGCCATGCCTGATAAACTGCGAAGCCAGCTGGTGTTGAAGCGGTGAATATCTGACAATCCGCGTCGAACTGGGCATTGAAAATCTGAACCGGGTTTGTTGGGGTGATGGAATGTCGAGCGAGGTTCATTGAGTGTGAGTGAAAGTGCAAGTGCTAGGAGTACCAAATCGGACCATACTGGAAGCTCTACATAGAGGACCGTCGATGCATGGATAACATAGTAATACACAAGACAAAAACCCGAGGGAACGGATGCACGATAGCAAGGGGCAAAGGGGCATAGATAGATATAGAGACCCAGATCGTGATAAATATTCGATGCATTCTCGACATGACCGTTTAACCCCGAGCCGAATGTGCGACCGCCGCAGATGCGTACGGTGTCGAGTGATAGGCGGAGTGATGGGCGTAGGCTGCGCGTGGTACAGTCTCGTTTGTATCATCCCAAGCCTTCGGTGGCCGCAAGCCAACGCCGGCGAGCTGTTGGCGGGCAGCTTTGAACTCGAGTTCTTCTGCCTGATTCTGGGCAACCAGGGCGGCTTTTGCCTCTGCCTGTCTCTGGAGCTCTGCTTCGGATTCATCAGAAAGGTAATCAGTGAATGCGCCATCTGAGATGACGGTGGCATCAGACAAGGAGCCACGGGAGCTGCCACTATCACTGCTGCTCTCGGAAGAGCTACTGACATCGAGGGCAGCCATGGCGGTCTCCAAAGTCGACCTTTTGGAAGAGAGGGTTCGGCCAAAGGGAGTATCTTGAGAGGATGCTGCATATGGATCTGCGAGGGTGGAAGGACATTGACTCTGAGGTGGGGAATCACTGGAGAGTCTCGAAGGGGAATAGGAAGGGGCGACGGCAGAGAGGGAGGGCCGAGTTGTGCCATTGCGGCGGGAGAGAGAGCCATCCTCGATATATCTGCGGGTAGAAGGGGTGCGGCATTTGTCTTTGGTACCTTCAGAGATAGTCTGGCGACGAGAGAGCGTGTGCTGATCGGAAGCGCGGGGGGTCGTGGCTGCAAGGGCTGAGCTCTGGGGGACGGGACTGCCGCCTGAACGACCGCGGGGGGGGATGGCGACGGGCGAGGTCTTTGAGGAGGAACAGGGTTTGCTCGTTGGACTGCTGGTGCTGTTGCGACGATCGAGGGTGATGGATGGCTGGAGTTGGGGTTGTGCACGGGCAGAGGAGATGATGGGAGGAAGGGGGCTGCCCCTGGCGAGGATAGCGTCGAGGACGGATTTTATCTCTGGGGGCATGGGTATGCTGTGTACGATGCTGACGGTGGGCCAGTCGGCGGGCTGAATGAGACGGTGTTCGGTTTGGGTGGGGGGACGGCAGCAACCGGGCCAGCCATGGTTGTTGTACCCGGTGAGTTTCGGGTTCAAGCGAGCCCACTGTAGCGGAAGGAGGTGAGGACGGAGGGGATCGGAGAGAGGAGAGGGAGGAGACCTTGCAGTAACCGCAGCCGTTGAAGGACTTTACTGGGAGGAGCGTGGGGATGTGAGGGTAGCGAGCGGAGATGCGGACATACCCTCGGCGTTCTTGAGATGGACGACGTCGGTGCGGGGATGGTTGGCTCTGTTGTAGCAGACGTCGCGGAGGTGGGGACAGCTGTGGGCGGGTCAGCGAGAGGAGGCGGGGGCGGGAGCGACTGTACCGGGCAGCGCTGGGCTTGAAGACCTTGCACATGGGGCAGGGCACGGCGGCGACGTCGGCGGGGGCGTTGTACTGGTAGCACATCTCGGACTCGGTGGGGGAGGAGGAGGAGGGGCATCCCGCGGTGGTATTCTTATACCACGCCAAAAAAGGGCCTCTCCTCCTCCTCGTCCATCACCATCGACAATGGGCAAGTCTCAGTCAAAACTGTCCCCGGAGCAGCTCGCAGATCTACAGAAGAACACCTACTGTACGCACATCCCGCAGACAACCACCACCGAACGCTCACACACCCCCAGTCGACAAGAGAGAACTACAGCAATGGTCTCTTCGTTCCGCACCGCCCCAGCGATCGCTCACCCTCCTCTAGGTACAAGGGCTTCCTCAGGGACTGTCCGTCCGGTCAGCTCGACAGGCCCGAGTTCGGCCGCATATACAAGCAGTTCTTCCCGTTCGGTGACCCCGGCGAGTTCGCAGACTATGTGTTCAACGTCTTTGACGAGAACAAGAACGGCACGATCGACTTTAAGGAGTTCATCTGCGCCCTCAGCGTCACAAGCCGCGGCCGCCTGGACGAGAAGCTCAAGTGTATGTCCCCTCCGTCCCGATGGCCCCGATCTCATCCTCCACAGGGGCATTCCAGCTCTATGACATCGACAAGGACGGCTACATCACATACGACGAGATGCTCCAGATCGTCGCTTCCATCTACAAGATGACCGGTCAGATGGTCAAGCTCCCCGCTGACGAAGACACCCCCGAAAAGGTCGTTCCCTTTCCCCTTTCCCCCGCCCAGCTGACCCTGCTCCCAGCGCGTGGACAAGATTTTTCGGAATATGGACCGAGACAAGGACGCAAAGCTCACTTATGACGAATTCGTAGAGGGCAGTAAGCAGGACCCAACTATAGTTCAGGTAGTTCTCACCCGTCCACACGGTCCTCCTTCCCTGACTCACCCATGTGATCAAGGCCTTGTCCCTCTATGATGGCCTAGTATAGGTTCGCCCGCGATTTCCCCTTCCATCGTACCTTATCGCATAAGCGCTCAAGAAGCGATCTCATGTATCCCTATCTCCCTCTAATCTGCACCCGCGGCGAAATAGATTGTCGGACTTGGTAACCTGGATAACGATCTCCCCGCATGTGTACTTCTTCGATCATGTAACGGTACTGTGTTGCTCCTAGATGCTACTGTACTTCTACTGGCACTACTCTCTACTGAGACCCAGCTTTCCGTATTTGCCAAGGATCTTGGTCTCCATATCTTCTCCTACCCACGTATACAGCCCTTCTGCAAACTCCAGATTGTCTCGCTCCGCCTTGAACAGCTTGGCATAATCCTGTGGCTGCCCAGTCTGCGCAGTTCCCATTGCCGCGAACGGCGACGCCGTCATGTCACGCGTAGAGTCGGCGGCTACACAACGGAGATCCGCATGTCACCATCAAAATTTGAACCCACAACTGAAAACACCCACAGTTATTACCCCCAAGGATAAGGCGGTACAACCCATTCAGGCCGAAAAAGTTGAGGAAATACCACGACAGCGAGGACACCCACCGGACGTCCATGTCGGGTGTTTCAATGCCGCGCTGAAGCATAGACTTGAACCCGAGCGTCAGGGGAAAGGGCAATTTAACTGGAAAATATGAGTGGCATTCAACATCAGGCTAGCCGTGACGCACTTAGGACAAACCCCTGGAAGAAAAAGTTGATCCAGCCCATGATGACCATTTGCGGTACCATCATCACCATCTGCGTTTTCATCCCGGCCATCATCCCGTCCATGGCAGCCGGGTCCGAAAATGGATTCGATGCAGACAAAGCCGAGTCACCTTTAGGTGGACCGTCTTTAAGATATGTGCCAGCCTTGAACGCCTCGGAAAGGTTCTGGGATATCGTCTTGTAGTATAGTGGTGGTATAGGTGACTTTGCGGACGTCGCGCGAAGTATTTGAGCTCTTGCGAGAGCTCGTCTGGATGTATGCGGCATCTTCGGACAATGTCATCAAAAGATGGCAAAGGGACATACTGTTCACGAAGCGCCACACGGGACAACTTCTTGGGCGTCGACTGCAGTAGAACTACGACATAATGTCGCAGCACGCCAACAAGAATCTTGGAATCAGTGGTCAGTGAACGGCACCGATGGGTGGTATGTGCCTACCATAACGAGAGTGATTGGGAACAGGACCCAATCTCGTATTTGAGGGTCGAGATATAAAGATACCCTGCCAATCGACCTGTTAGCGTGAAAGAACGCGTCAGGACAGCCATAGCAATACGGACGGAGTGCTTGGTGACATGACTAGTTAGACCAACTGTGAGACCCAGGACTGCCTCTTTTGGTGCGACAATAGCCGCAGCACGGCTGCCATCCACCTCCATCATGGACAACTCTCCAACCGCACTGTTCGATACATACGAGCAAGACTTTCGTCAAATACTTGACAGTGTACGGTCAAAGCTCGACGGAGATGGCAAAGATGACCGTGGAGGTGGGGACAATGCATATACTCCTCGCCGAGACTCATCAATATGCATCCAAACAGAACAGAGAAGAACGGCTCTCAGACGAGTAGAGATGGAATTAGACGAGGCGGATGAAATGGCATGCGTCGCCCTTCTTGTGTCCCTCGCCTTCTAACATGCGCCCAGATCTCGCAAATGGAGATTGAAATCCAGGGGATACCTCAGTCTCTCAGGCCTCAGTATCAGAACCGCCTCAGAACCGCGAAAGCGGATCTGACCAGGTTCAAAAAGACGTCCAAGGACATGCACGCCCAATTTTCCCGCGCGGACTTGCTCGCATCGCCCGGGAGAGCTGGCACACCAACCTCGGATGAACCTTATGGTGCAACGAGCGACAGAACGAGGCTGTTGGCCGGTACTGCAACATTGGAAGACGGAACGAGACGATTGCAAGAATCTCAGCGAATCGCTCTCGAGACCGAGGACCACGGCGCTGAGATTTTGGTGAATCTTCGTACTCAGCGAGAGCAAATCGAGAACGCAAGAGATACCGTGGGTGATAATTTTGCAGAGCTCTGGGTGTGCTACTCATTGTCCCCCAGCTACGGACTGCAGACACGTCCATCGACCGCGCGTCGGGGACGCTGAAGAAAATGATCAGGCGGTAAGTTCGGTCTTGTCAACTCGCCTCGGTTGACTACCATTCTGACTAGTTTGAGCCAGGATGTATCAGCAGCGTGTAGTGACTGCTGCCATCATTGTCTTCCTCGTCCTGCTTATTGGAATCATCATTTGGGAAAAGCTTTTCCGCTAGAACGTTTTGATTATTTATTTATTACATGCCCGTTGTCCATCACAGATCCAGGGACAGTGTATTTATCATTTCTACATACCAGTCCTCTCTACCGCTCCCAGCACTATCATTCAGGCTCGGGGAGGGTTTTCATATGGTGCATATGAAGAAAGGATTCCTTCTATATTTTGAGAGCTACTGTTACTGTGGTTCGAATAACCATTTAATGTTTGTCAGTCAAAACCCTAGTGTGCCGTTCAGCCTTTGACCACCCTTCATTCTGCCGGCGCTTTTAGCCTCCTCCTATCCAACCCGATGTCGATGCCACAGCGCAAAAGATAGGCCACGCCTATCCCTATCGTCAACAGGGCCATGATCGCTGCCTTTCCGGGAATATACGCAGGTGCCATCTGACGGCCGAAACACCAGTGATATTGCCAACAGAGAAAAAGGTTGACGCCAAATCTAAGAGCAGCACATGAGCAGACTTTCTTTGTGTAGCCACCGGTATTGCTGGCACTGTACGGTAGATGATCGATAGAGTACTGGTGAAGCGGCGTCAGCTTGGAATTGAGTCCCGTCTCTATAAAACGCACCAAAAAGTAAGACCCTCTTCTGATTTGTTTCGTTGACACCCATGAGGAAGAGTAAATCATGTAAAAAACATGAACGTGGTGTCCCCCAACAACTAGGCAACGGCACCCATATTACAGGAAGCATCCTCTCCCCAGTCCCACGTGAACCCAAGCACTCACCAGTGAAAATTGACTCACCGTTCTATCGGAGTATCATCCGCAGATTACCACAGAAAGCGCCGGCTGCTGATGGTGTTGCTAAGTGGATATCAGTAGGTTAAACCGAAATGGTCACCCGAAGCCAGGGGTGCCGACGGTTGGTTAGGTCCCCACTTTGCATTCATTCAGTATACGATTGCTAGGAGGCGTTGATGGAACGCCCTTGGCGTAGTCGCGCAAGGACTATGCAACATCCGCGTGCGTACGTCCGACAATTCTTCTATCACTTGATCTTTCTTTGATCGTCACGGACATGCTCAAGACATGCTATGCGCTGTTCCTCAGCCAGCATACGCCACGTCATGGGGGAATCGGGGAACCAAAGAAGGATAACCAAGCCGACTAGAATAGCGAGACCACCGAGGAGATAGTAGGTCGTCTGGTAACCTCGGAGTGCAGTTCCACCGTAGAACGAGATGCCCTGCTGGTAAACACACCGAGGGTCAAATCGACGACATGTTTTCTCCTTCCAGCACGTACACGAGACAAATCCACCAAATACGTGCATCCAAGCTGTTCCGTTTGGTCAAAAGGGTTCCGGGGGAGAAAAGAAGATGAACCATCATATAGAAGTACCTAATGTGTGTGGCCTTATTCTAGGTCAGACCGTCCTGCATTTTCAGAGATATCACAGCTTACCTGATCATTCTTTTTGATGTGACCAGAATCAAGATAGGTGCTACACAAACTTTCGCACATTCCCAGTGGAGGATGAGACATGTAGATTGACAATAGATGAGCAACCTACCCAGGATAAATCGGGGGACAACCATACGATTCCCCATATGAGGATATTAGCATCTGGAAAAGATAAGTATCGCGCGGACAGGGCAGGCCGTGACACATAGAGATGCTTTGCTAGCGGGAGTTTTTGTGCGATATAAACAGTCGGGCATTCCCAAGTGATGTAACCTGTACTTTGTGCGTACGTCAAATACACGGGGTCAATTTGCACCTACTTGCCACGCAATTGTCGGTATGAAGAGATCCTATAATTTCGACTTGAACCTGTTCTCAGCATTGTGTAACGACTAGCTCACCAGGTTTCTCGTTAGCTTGCGGCTGTATTCATCATCGAAGTGCTGGCGTTCGTGTGCGCCCACAAGTCGTGGAGCCTCAACCCCATCTTCAAAAGAATTGATGGGATTTTCTGGAATCACGCCCTTGACTTCACAGGAGACCTCTTGTTTGGTGGGGGGATGCATCACGATTGGTACGTGGGCGGCTGACAGTCGATTGACACATACCGGACCTTCACTTATGCACGCGATTCGCACTCAGCAAGCGGAACACCCACTTCCTGTAAAGTGGAGGTCTTTGTTCACTGTCTGACATCCAGAGAGAAGATTCCGAGTCGGTCGTAGGTGCCGCCACGCGAGATCATTCAGATGCGACAGTGGCTGGGAAACTCACGACTTGACACAGATAGCCGTCGGCGAGTCCTTGTCGGTCTGATGAACGTGTCATGGAGGTATGTATGAAAAGGGGCTCCTACGCACTGATAGAGCATCGGCAGTGACAACATGTTGATGCCATGTTCGTCAAGTCTAGTGACCTGTCTGTATAATTAATGGGGCAGTTTGCCTCCCAACGGGCTGGGAACCAAGTGTTGGACAGTAATCCCTTCGAAGGTCTATAGGAGTAAACGAAAAAACGGAGAACTGCCCACCAGGTCATTAAACTTATGGGTCCCTGAAACTCACGAGTTGGTTTCTCCCACATGCACATGGATGTCAAATCGAGTAAATAAAACACTGCGGGAGAAGAGGAACAAAGTCACAATAATTCACCTCTAGGCACTAGCGGGCTACATAGCTTGTCCATACTCATGTGAACCCTGTTCCCCATGCCTCTGATGCTGATGGTATGGATCCCCGTAAGATGCGTAGTCATGGCCATACGTTGGTTGCGCGTAGTGACTCGGATAGCCCTGCACATCACGAGTAACTCCCGCCGCACCGTCGCTTGGTGGCCGTATTGCAGGACTCGCCCTGCCTTGGTACACATCATAGACGTCTGCGACGTAGTTCTCTGGCATCGCTGTATGTCCGTATGCTCCCGTTTGCTGGTAAGAAATAGGAGCTGCAGTGGCAGGGAGGTTGACCTGGCTGCTATAGTCATCGTCGTAACCGTAATGTTGGGGGGGCTGCTCATCAAAGGTAGCTGTGGAAGGGTTGTATTGTCCATATGCGCCTGGTGTCTGGTGAGAATACCCCCCATTGTACGCTGGCATGGATGGGTAATCAGAGTAGTCAGCTCCTACGGGATTTGTATGATAACTTGGCGCCATGCTCTTGCTATCAGAAGCATAGTGGTAGTCCTGGGCATAAGTATTTGGGGATGGTCCTCGCTTGATTACGGACGTGGCGTCATCGTCATCGTCGTCGACAGAAAGGTTTGGAAGTGTGGGCTGTGGTAAGGGCTTGGCTATCATCTCACCCTTCTTGTTCTTGAGGTGAGAAAAGTCGCCCATAGCCTCCTTCCTAGCAAGCGCGGCAGCCTTAGCTGACCGCTCCTTATTGCGACGTTTGATGACCTCGGCAATGCGCTAAGGACTACTCAGTTACAAGTTAAAATGAACTTAGTTGAAGACTCACTTTGTCAACTTTGTGGCAGACATATTCCTGAAAGGAAGAGGAAGTCAACACATATTTGTCGGGCTCGGGTGGCAAGCAAAACTTACCTTCAAGTTCCCTTGGATGTAGCAAAGGAGGGGAATATAGCAGATGCCGGCGATGATTAACAAGAGAAGCGAGCCGGCAAAGATGACAAATGTGAAAAACGTTGAAACAGTCAGGGCAGACGTCGAGAGACTGTTTCCAGCGAAGTACTTCGATACGTCATACCATGGGCCATTGTCTCTCTTGGCCAGGAAGATACTGTAGAGAGTCAGGGCGTTGATTGTCTGCCGAGGGCCATCAGACAGAAGCAGCCGCTTCCAACCTATACTGGGACGTCAGAGGTCATAGGATGACAAAGATCCAAACGACTTGCTCTTGAACGTAAAGAAGATAAAGAAAGCAAAGTCATCCTTCTTCTTGGTGGAATTACTGATGTGGTCGAAGAAGCAGAAGTGGTCGTATGAGCCTGCAACCGAATGCACTGAGTGACCGATAGTTTCTGCTAATGACGGACATACGGAGTGAATAATAGTGGTTTGCCATCACGTTCGTGAAAGCATACGAAATATCCCGACTGGCAATTATCTTTTTTGATTTCCGAGCTTCATATGCCAGCTACGGAGATGAGAACACAGGAGGCTCGATCGAACACGATACTGACCAAAAGGAAACCAAAGATGATACACCCTACGAACAACCACTTTCCGATATCAAAAGGGATATAGAAACAACCATCTTGACTTTGACAGTCATTGAAGATTTGATTTGACCATGTCGAGGTGGTCAACATAGTGGTTGCAGAAAAGATATCCGAGATATACACGAGAAATGATTTGAGAATGACGATGTAAAGCCACAAGTACCTAGATGTGTGGCAGGTTAGATATTGATTCATACTGCGGATGGAAATGAAGAGGCATCTGGGCAGGTGTACCGTACTGTAGTATGGTATGGTGGACTTACTTTAATCGCATGAAGAATCCATTGTCAGTGAATTCCCGTGTATCGATGAAGTCGAACTGCAAAGATAGTGTTCACTCATGGGTTTGTTGGGTGAAGTATGCCATACTGCACCTTGTGGTCGGGAACGATTTCTCGTTTCCACGCAGGGCCTGAACACATTGTACGGAGATGGTATAGTCGATCAAGGAGCGATTACGACAGCGAGCGAGTTGTCGAGTAGGGTGAGCAAAGATCGTTTGTGAGCGCGTGCGACACAGTCGCATGCAGAACGGAACCGGGCGCGCTAGAAGGAGCGGACAAGAAGCGAGAGAACTGACTAATCGCTAAGGAATGTTGAGCACGCCGTGGGGGAAATTGTGGGGGGACGAGGGAGAAGGGAGAGGGGTGCAAGGAATGGGACAAAAGGAAAGCCTGAGCTCAACCTGAGCTAGTATGGTATCGAGGGAACAAAGACAGCCTCGTTTACGTAATCAAGGACTTCTCCCAGTTATCCGCAACAATGACCACCGTACAGAAAATCAAAGTATGTCGCTCTTCTGCAAATCCGATTCGTCTTGACGCATATCCGTCATCGCAAGGAAATCGAAGATGAGATGGTAATCTTGAGCAACCTTTTTTGGTCATAGCTTCATTCACCCCAGCCTGTAGGCCAGAAGTATGTTTGTGCAACAATGCTTGTCCTCTCCATTTGCCAAACATAATCAATCACTTAGCCCAAAAGAACAAGGCCACGAGCTACCACCTCGGTCAGCTCAAGGCCAAACTTGCGAAGCTCAGGCGGGAGTTGATATCGCCCTCTGGAGGCGGGGGCGGAGGCGGAGGCATCGGCTTCGATGTAGCTCGGACGGGTGTGGCATCCGTTGGCTTCGTCGGTTTCCCGTCAGTCGGAAAGGTAAGAGGGAAGGACCTACTCCGTCTCCATACTGACCCATTCACAAGTCCACTCTCATGTCAAAACTCACGGGAACTCATTCAGAGGTCTCGGAGATCGACTTCACCACCCTCACCACCGTCCCCGGCACCTTGAAAGTACACGGTGCTCCAATACAGATTCTGGATTTACGTGAGTGCTCCATATTTTCCGGAAAACTACACTCAGCACCTCTCAGCTGGTATTATCGATGGTGCAAACGACGGTCGTGGTAGAGGTCGTCAAGGCAAGCAGATTGTATACACTTATGATCTTTTACTGATGGCCCGATCGCCAGTGATCGCCGGTATGAAATGAGGCACAGCATACTATACGACGACCCATTGAAGACTCATATCTCTTTTGGCAGTTGCTCGGACATGCAACCTTATCTTTATCGTGTTAGACGTCCTCAAACCTCTTGGGGACAAGAAGATCATCGAAGGCGAACTAGAAGCATTTGGTATCCGACTCAACAAAAAACCTCCCGCGGTCATAGTGCGCAAGAAAGACAAGGGCGGTGTCGCAATCACAAATACTGTGCCCCTCACAAACATTGATCATGATGAAATCAAAGCCGTACTCAGCGAGTACAAGCTCAGCAACGCGGACGTCACCATACGGGAACCAAATTGCACCTCGGATGACTTAGTAGATGTGATCGAAGGCAACAGGCAAATTTCACCCTCTCCCTGTTGATATCAGCTCACACAGCCGACAGAGTTTATATGCCCGCTGTATATGTAGGTTCATGTCATAACCATAGACTGGATCTTTGTGTTGACCCAAACTCGTAGGTTCTCAACAAAGTAAGCTGGCGCTGCCACTCGAAAATTCGTTGAACCCTTCACGGTCTCCTAGATAGATGCCATCTCGATAGAGGAACTTGATCTTCTGTAAGTGACCCGCCTTGACGTCCTCGTTTGACGCAACATTCAACCTTATCCTCCAGATACAAGATTCCGCACAGCGTACCAATATCATCCAAGGAGTGGATGAACGTCGATGAACTGATTGAAAAGATGTGGGACTCTCTGGAGCTTGTCCGTGTTTACACAAAGCCGCGAGGGCAGTCGCCAGATTATTCTACTCCGGTCGTCCTGCGTCGGGGAAGGTGCTCGGTCGAGGACTTCTGCAACGCCATTCACAAGGAGATCGCGAAGCAGATGAAATAGTAAGTTTTAGCCGACGGTTTCCATACATCACCCTCCTGAAGTACTCGTAGTGCCATTGTGTGGGGAGCCAGCGCAAAGCACGCGCGAGGGCAGAAAGTCGGCCTGGATCACATTTTGGAAGACGAAGACGGCAAGTCAAAGTGATTCTGCCGATATTTCCTACGTTAACCGTCCTATGCAGTTGTCCACATCTCAAAGCGGTAGATTAATAGACATAAACGTTCTCGTCCGATACTTGCGTGAGATGTGTACTACTATACTATTGTCTCAGGTATATCGTACTCAATCGGATGAAAGCCCACACCAGACCCAGCGCACAGTATACACTCGTCATCATCAGGGGAAGAAACTCGACCTGAGAATTTCCATCAAAAAACAATGGAAAGGCAAGAGTGAATCCAAGTAATAGAGCGAAGCCCAGCAAATATGCGTTTTCTAACTGCTCCAGTATCACGCAAGGTAACGTAGTCGGGAACCTGACGAGGCTTGAAAACAATCCATCAGCAATGACGTGGTTTCGCTCACTCATAAACTTGTTTGTGTAATGGGCAGAGTACCACGACGCCCCAGATAAGAGAATAGACTATCTTGACGAAAGTTTCTGTACCAGAGTTAAGACCATTGGTACCATTCGACAGAGAAAGCTCACCGTTGGCTGTGAATAGCAAAGGGAACAGTGAAAATATTCCGGATATGCTTGCTATCATGTAAGTCTTGAGATGGGCGTAGTCATCTGCTGCAAGCAGACTGCCAATCTATGAGTCGAGAACACTGAATTATCAGTGATTCATCATGATGTTACCTGAGGGGGACAAGGACAAGGAGGATGGCCTTTTCATGGACATGCCAACCAAACATGTACGAAACATAGCCACACAACGTGAGCGCAGTCAAGAAGGACTTGTAGTTTGGTGTCTTCCACAACTTGACAAGGAAAATCTTTGAAGGTCGTCAGCTAGAACCCCTTATCTCACACATTGCCTACCGTTTGGAGAACGATCGTGATCACGAATGTATGAATTGGCTTGACAGTTGGGAGGACGGCAAAGGTTGTGTCACCAACAAGGCCGCGTGATGTAGAAACCACCCCTTGCTGGTTTACCATAACATCCGCACCAAAACGCCTCGCCACTTTAGATGTACGACATCAACACTACAAACCAAACGAAGAAAAGAGACAAAGACATACGCTGAAGAAGTACACGGTCAATCGCCGTCACCAAAGCCCATGCATTTGGAGCCCAGTAAGCATGATTTAAACCACGAGTAAACGGGAAAAGACGAGACAGAAGCTGCGGCAATTGTCCCATCAAGACGAATGGTCCAAGCGAGGCACCGAAAACCAAGATCACGGTATTTGACAGCGAGATGAACTTTGTTGGGAGAATCTCGCCGGAAGAGGACATACAATGCGAACGCAGAAGATAGACAAAGTAAGCAGGCTGTCAAGTTATAAACGAGATAAATAAAGCAGAGCCAGAGAGCATACCGCAAGGTACATGTAGATGTGTTTGAAGTTGAGAAGCACAGCAAACAGTAGGCCACTGGCCAGCTTTCTGCCCTATAACACAAAACAAACCTGAGTATGCACATCACCGCGATGGGAATGTTTCCCACCTCGCGCGCCATGAGAATGGACCAAAGCAGAATTCCAAACATGAAGCCATTGTATTGAAAGTGGATATGGTCGATAATCAGGAAACCTGGATGGAAAAAGAGCGAGGCGGAGAGGACACGTTGCCACGAAGGGTCAACTGCCCCACGAATGAATCTAGGTCACCAAGTTCAACTTTGCGCATCACTCCAAGGTTCTCCAAGTCACGGACCTAAGCAACGCTGCTCCGAGGACAATCTCAGTCAACATTACGGTGCTTCGCTGGTATGCGACAACAGACCACGCGTCGTAGTTCAGGTTATGAAGGTTTACTATCTGGGGATCAATGAACGAAGCCGGGATTGACAAGAGCTTTTCAAAATAAGCAAAGAATGGAGGGTAGTCGAGCGCTGCAGAGCATGAATCAATATTTTCGTGAACACAAGTAAAAAAGGCGTCTCACTCCATTGTGATGTGGTCTGCCGGACTGGTCAATTTGGAACGATAACTAGCGATACGTGATGGCGTACATCATAGTACCATTGGGAGATGGGGAGCGAGTAGGTGATTGCAAGCCAGTTGCGGTGCACCTCAAAATCTGTGGAGCGACTGCACTGTACTTCAGTGAGAGGTCCACAAACATACGTGATCCAAGCTCACTAGGAGGGGAAGAGAAGTAGTTTGACAGCAGTCGAGAACAGTAACATGTCAACCTCGGAGCGCGTTACAAGTTGCGAGCCATTCAACCAGCGAGTCGGGTGGTACCAAAGGGGTGTCTTGGGTTGTTCCAGTGTCTTGTCTTCTGGTATTGTTGGCTGCCGCGCATGCCTTGGCGATGATGGTAAGGAGTTGGACATGGGCTGTACCAGGAAAGGTTGTACTACGTTGGCGAAGGACCGCGTCAGGGAATTTGTCAACCAATCAAACTACTTACTGAACCTCTTCAACCGGTCAACTTCGAAAAGCACAGTTCGACTCGGACTCGAGTCTCCCACTGCCGTGTCGCTATGAGTAACAAATCTGCAACTGCTGACGCGACGGCGCAAGCAGCCTCGAGGTGTGTGGCTCATAATGCGGTGACCCTCTGACATGAATCACATACATTTAGGGGAGTTCTCATCAAGTTGTTGCTCTTCGCGGCCACGCTCGCAATTCTACCGATTTCCTCCTACTTCATTTCGCTCAGGTACATGTGGGGAGGTGAACTGTTATGACAAGCCGTGCTTGAACACTACTTACTGTACGCTTTGCAGGTAATCATAATTATGCCGCCATAACCGCCATCTGCGCCGCAAACATCGTGCTTGGGGCTTACATCGTTACCTCCATCCTAGAAGACAGAAAGTCCTTGGAGGAAACCGAAGGAAAAGAACTGGCAGAAGCAAAGAAGCATCGTTAACCATTAACCGCTAACCGTTCAGTTGTCTCACCTCGTTGTCTCATCTCGAGTAAACTAGGGTCGATGTAATTCACGCCTGATTCTGGATCCTTGACGCGAGTCCATGTTGAAGGAACCACTTGATTGTTACCATAGTGCGAAACGACAGGTGAGTACTTATACTTTATATCTGACAACGCGTTCGTACGGTTTGAAGGCATTGGTACGACAATTATGCGACTGTCTTTGCCAGGATTCTGACAAACAGTGGAAAAAGAAAAGTTCGTCTATACCGAATGTGCACACATCTTCCCCCGAAGCTGATGGTGCCATTCGCCAAACCGCAGCTCTTGTGGGACTCTGCGGTAACTCGGAAGGAGGGCTATATCGAGGAACCTGCCTGTCCTCCCTTGATCAACATCGGAACTTACGTTTATTCCAAGTCCATCGATGCGCTCGTTGGACAATGGCTGGAGTTCTGTGAGCAACAGGACACGGTATGCCAGATCATACGTCGCGGAGCGATAAAAGGTTCTGGTGTATGAGCCTGAGCGCGTCTCGTCCTTGAGGTCATGATAGTGACTTTCAGTAGACCGGACTTCGCTCGCACGTCTTGAAATCATACTTCGAACTTGATTTCCCGGATGCCACTACCAAGAAGGCGATGGCCATCCGTAAAAGCAAGAAGCTCGGTGCAGTTCTAGGTTCACACGAAAACATCACTATATATCGGCGAGTTCCTGCGACACGATGAGGCGGGGAGGTTGTCTCAGAGCTCCAAGCGTCGGGTGGAACCCCACTCCACTCGAGCATATAATTTGCTTCCTTGTAATCTACGTCATTCGCCGTCCAATTCCCTGGCACTGGTGCTCGATGGATTACTATCGCCGTCACTCCCACCCTCTTACTTTCTGAATGATGTCACCTGAGTCGGCTTCTGCCCTTATCGACTGGTTCATGAATCATTTCACCTCCACTCACGAAGAGAGTATTATTGGAGCGATCGTGTACGAGATGTTTGGACTCCAAGACACCTTTGGTCAAGCCATGCTAAACAACTTGCGGGTATCTCTACCTGTCCCCCCCCTCGTTGCTTTTACTTCGATTGCGATCTCAGCCAAGGAATGTATCCCTGTACACCACGGTCGATTCGCTCCGTGGACGTTTTACTCGATACCGGTTCATGTTCTCCTATGCACTGACATTGAGCGAGGTACGTGAGAAACACATCGGTCACTCTGAGCTCGAGCGTGACTCCTTTGCTACGCGGGTTTGACTCGGAGAGTGCGTTCCTGGTCTTCATCTGACATATCTGGCACGCAGGATATCCCACACCGAGTTGCTTGAAGTCGAGGAACTGAATCTGGTGCTCGGACACTATGGCATCACGAGCTGAAGTGCCAAGATATTCATGCCCAGAGAAAAGTGCAGTCCCCGGGTAACATCGCGGGGTGCATGGAATAGTGGGTGTCCGCTCGTGCAGTAAGGATGATGGTATTCAGGTGTCGCGAGTTGATTGATAGCATGTAATGATGGTACAGGATGATAATGATGTAGCAAATCTACAGACAGAATGCGATGGAGTATATATATCATGAGGTAGCGCTTGCTAATGAACGAAAACATAATGACGATCTTAGAAGTCCTCATCTAATGAGCTGTTCGCCGCCATGGTTGTCAGTTCGAAGGAATAAGTATACCAATAAAGATACTCACAAGACCTTGCTAACGACCGTTTCACTCTTTTGGCTGTTGTGACTCACGTTCACGTTCGCTTTCGAGTAATCGGATACTCGCTTCTCGAAGAAGTTGGTCTTGCCTTGCAGGGAAATCATATCCATGAAGTCAAATGGGTTCGTAACGTTGTAGACTTTCTCATTCCCCAACGAAACCAAAAGGCGATCAGCGACAAATTCAATGTATCGGCACATGAGTTTGGCATTCATCCCGATCAAAGCAACAGGCAGTGCATCTAAGAACGAGGCTCAGTGCCCAGCATATTATGGGGCCAAATGTCTTACCAGTTAGAAACTCCTGCTCGATCTTGACAGCCTCAGTAATGATTCGCTCGACAACGTCTGGATGGGGCCGCCGCTTGAGGTGGCTAAACAGCAAGCACGCGAAGTCTGTATGCATCCCCTCGTCACGGCTAATGAGCTCATTGGAGAATGTGAGACCAGGCATCAAGCCGCGCTTCTTCATCCAGAATATGGAAGCAAAAGAACCAGAAAAGAAAATACCCTCGACTGCGGCAAAAGCAACCAGGCGCTCGGCGAAAGTCGAGCGTTGGTCCGAAATCCATCGGAGAGCCCAGTCAGCTTTGCGCTTGACACAGGGGATGGTGTCCATAGCATCGAAAAGGTATTCACGCTGCGCAGGATCTTTGATGTAGGTATCGATGAGGAGAGAGTACGTCTCGGAATGGATGTTCTCCATCATGATCTGGAAACCGTAGAAACAACGGGCCTCGGCAGCTTGAACCTCGTTCGAGAATCGCTCGATGAGATTCTCGTTGACAATGCCGTCTGAGGCAGCGAAAAACGCGAGTACGTGAGAGATGAAGTGGCGTTCGTTGTCGTTCAAACGCGTGTTCCAGTCGTGGAGGTCCTTTGACAGGTCCATCTCCTCCGCAGTCCAAAAGGATGCTTCCGCCTTCTTGTACATTTGCCATATCTGATTGCACATAAGTTTGCGTCCGTGAAATACTAAGGGGATACTAACCTCGTGATACTGTATAGGGAAGAGAACAAATCGACGTCTAGACTCTTTCAAGAGAGGTTCTTCGCCTGCACAAAGAATGAATAACACATAGGTACGGCGCATTGGGCAGCACCTACATTCTGGAAGATCTACTTCACCAACGAACTTTGTACGAAGCACTTCAAATTCGTCTTCCTCCGAATCTGACTCATGAACCAAAGAATCAGGAGAGACGGAGCGCTTCTTGTCATCGAGCAAAGGCCCCTTTGGGAAGGGTGGCTTGGAAGGGGTGTCTAATGAGAAAGCGGCGATCGCCTCTGCAGCCTACAACAGAGGTCAGACGCGACGGAAGGGAGCGGAGCTGGACACACCGCACCTTCTTACTAGGGGTAAGGGAAGGAGATGGTACACGGGGAGGGGCGAGTGTAGCAGCCATGGAGAATGTTAGGTTGATTGAAAGAATATACAAGTAATGGGAGTCGTAACGACTCGGGTAGGATGCACGCTGGTTTTTATGGCGTTTGAAGCGTTGCGCGTATTTGGCTCAGTTCAACATTACGCGACGCGTTATTGTGAGATGTTGTGCGCTTTGTCACCACATGGAAATACAACAATGGAAACAAAAGGACACGCCGTGGACAGTGGAAGATAACCAGACCCCTGTCCACACCCAGTCACGTGATCATCAAAATTTGTCACTCGCTCATAATCATGACAGTCTTGTCTCAAGTATGGTGAGTGTATGATCAGGTTCATTTACAACGAGCCTTATTCTCTTCCCTCAGCTAAGGCGACAAGCCCGCGAACGCAGGCAATATATATACGAAAAATCCTTGGAGGCACAAGAACGCCAGACTTATGAGCGCAAGCGTCAGCTCAAGGATGCCCTTGCGTCGGGAAAGCCCCTTCCGACTGAACTCAAAAAGGATGCAAAGGATATAGGGAACGATCTCGCGTTCGATGAAGCACAGGAAGGTGAGGATCATCATGACACAGTGCTTGGCAGGTGTTAATTGGATCACGGAGATCATAGAGCCTTCGACACATATCGATAACGAGTACTCTCGCGCTGGTGTAAACGATCCCAAGATCATGATAACCACTTCAAGAGACCCAAGTTCAAAACTCCTTCAATTCGCGAAGGTACCAGTCAGCTTGATTCCGCGCAGCGACGGTACCATGATCATTGCGTAGGAGATGCGACTGGTATTTCCCAACGCGCATCGAATAAATCGCGGAAATTATGTCGTAAAGGAACTAGCAGACGCGTGTCGCGCCAACGATATAACCGACCTCATTGTTTTGCACGAACACCGGGGTATCCCAGGTGAGCAGCAACCTAGTGGCGTTCCGATTGGTCAATTCATCCTTTTCAGATGCGTTGATCGTCTCCCACTTTCCACATGGTCCAACGGTTCATTTCACACTTCAAAACGTTGCCCTTCGTCATGATATCGGCTCCTACAGGTCCTCCACCGTATCAGAACAATACCCACACCTTATATTTGAACAATTCACCTCGAAACTTGGGATGCGGATAAGGGATGTACTCAAGTTCTTGTTTCCCGTGCCCAAGGAAGACAGCAAACGTGTCATGACGTTTGCAAATGAAGACGATTTCATCTCGTTCCGGTGGGCGCTGAAAGTATTACCTGACAATTCAAGACCTGATTCACTACTGGATAGACATCACGTATTTGTCAAAATTCCTGGCGATATTCAGCTTGCCGAGGTTGGA
Organism: Boletus patriciae; assembly: GCA_038093075.1. Taxonomy (NCBI): domain Eukaryota; kingdom Fungi; phylum Basidiomycota; class Agaricomycetes; order Boletales; family Boletaceae; genus Boletus; species Boletus patriciae. Next base: position 28,011 of record JBBPRK010000027.1, read on the forward strand.
CCTCGTTTTCAAATGAAACGTATGTTTTCGCGGTCGCTTGTCTTGTGCACTCAATGACAGTCTCATCAGCATATGAAATAAAGCAAGGTACCATTGAACAGGCGGAGGCAGAAAAAGAATGGGTTCTTGCCCATTATTCCAGGACTGCGAAGAAACGGAGACTGTTGAGCACTAGCAGCGAACCAGGAGAAGACTCTACCAAGCGGCAAAAACGATAACTTATGTGATATCCACTTTTCTTATTATCAATCCAACTCGTCTTATTCACCACGTCCTCTGGATGACTGGGCTCGACATTTTGTGTACTATACACAAGTGTGCTGATTCGCGTCTCCTTTGTTAAACACCCACCCTGTCAATCGACCAAAAGTGACTGGTCGACCTCCCCGAATCCTTCGAATAAGGAACCAAATGCATCGATGGCGTGATTGACATCTTGCGAGCCCGCCGTTTCTCTTATGGAATGCATGGATAACATGGCATTGCCAACATCCACGGTGCGAACCCCGAGTTTTGAGAGCATCGGACCAACAGTAGATCCACAGGACCTACAAGGGTGTTCCAGTGACATCCAGCACTTGCGGGTAAGCACCAGCTTACATATCATTACGAACCTCAAACTCCTGCACTTTCCCACCCCTGCGTTCAACGAGCTTTTTGAAAAGGAACGTACCAACAGCGTCAGAAGCGTAGCGTTGCCGAGCGTTGGTCTTAACAATCATCCCTCCATTAATCTGAGGCTGGTGATTGTCTTCGTGTTTGGAAGTGTAGTTGGGGTGGACCGCATGACCCATGTCCGCCGACACGAGGAAAGACCGAGCGATTGATTGGGAATGAAGAGCTGGCGAAGGAGAGAGCCTTTCAAGGAGCGACGGGATCAGGGATGACTCGGCACCAGTGGTCGACACGCTGCCAATTTCTTCGTGGTTGAACAGTGCGATGCAGTTCACGTTGCCTTGGAGGTCAAGGAAGCTAGGGTCTTCGGCGTGGCCCGCCAATGCTTCTACAGCGCAGAACCTTGGTCTGTCGGCAGCTATGCAAACCAAGAAGTAATGACGCAGCTTACGATGAGAACAGGTTGTCCAAGCGTGGACTGAATATAAACTCGTTGTTGACACCTCCTAAGACGGAGGGCTGGGTGTCGTACAGTTGCCTGACAGAAAGGCTTAATGGCGAACTCTAAAACAACGGCACACATACAATTCGAAGTCATGGATCTCCTCCGGGACAACGGAAAGTTCATCAGCGAGAATCGATAAAAGTGCCGGGTGATGATTCCCTTGGATGCTGGATGCAGAGAAGTTGCGCGAGTTCCTAGTCTCTGTGTTGAGTTGATTCTCGATCAGGCCGAGAATCGGGACGAATTCGGTTTCCTGATTAAACTTGAAAGAAGAGTCGACGGTCCGGTCAACTGAAAGCAGTAAGTAATTGCGCGTGTAAGTATAAATGATATTTACGGTGGATAGCTAAAGTCGGAATGCGCAAAAGAGGCCTATCAATCTTGATCAGTTTTGACTGGAAAGAACCGTCTCGGTGGGCGACGACGACCCGTCCTGCCAGAGACAGATCGCGGTCAAACCACGAGTGCCAGATTCCTCCACCGTAAGTTTCAACGCCAACTTGGAGATATCCAACGTTGGTCTTCTTTGATACAGGACGAACCTGGTGCAAGGGATGTTTGAAAGCCAGAGTTGGCATTTTATACGACTCACGCGCAAGTTGGGACTGTCTACGTGAGTCGCCACAATGGAGACACCCGTACCTGGTCTCCAGTTCGGAGGAATGGTGAATGCCAGCAGGGAGGCCTGGTTTCTGGGTGTACATGAGATGAGCCGAACAAGGAGTTGGATCGTAATACCGCGTGAAGTAGTACTTTCCCCGGGGTTCAATATGCTTTTCCCAGTGATCGGTCTCCCTGACCTGAGTACATCGATGGTAGCTGATTGCATCGGAGCAAAGTGCGACATACCTTTCGGAACCCAGCTGCTTCTAGTCGCGCGACGGCATTCTGAACAGCATGAAAAGGGGTTGGCGAGCCATTGATGAAAGTCAAGAAGCGCTTTGTAGCTTCCGGGGCTGTTGGATATAACATCATGACCTGGGCGATGATGGGAGAGCAGTGATAGCAGCCTGAGTCGACCACAGTGACTTCCTAATCCGGAGTGACTGCACAATGTGCTCTTTTCAAAAGCATCAGTCATGGTCCAGAGCTATCTCCGGCACGGCCCAACACAGGTACTACGCCATCCAGGCCCTGAACCCTTCTTTACTGTTGTCTGACCCACCGCGTAGGCGTTTGGTCTGATTTGCAGCATCTCATCGAACTCCTTATACGATGGCAAGCTTGCATATGCCCCCGCCTTGGAGGATGTCCTTGTCTGGGACATGAAGAAAGGACACATGGTAGTTCAAGCTGCCTGCCTGTCCTTTTCGAATTGCTCTCACTATCATTACAGCTTGCGATGTGGCATGAAACGGGCCACAGAGCAGAAGTCACATGTATTCAACGCTCCCCCCAGCAAAATATGTTCGCCGTCGGATATGCAGACGGTTCAGTGCGGTTATGGGACAGCATCCTTGGCTCAGTTCGTGCAGCGTTCAACGGCCATCGAAAAGCTGTAATGGCGCTCGCATTCGACACACAAGGCGTAAGGCTCGCATCTGGTTCGCAAGATACAGACCTGATTGTATGGGACCTCGTTGCGGAGGTTGGCCTTTATCGGTGACCCACCAGCGAACTCTGTCTTGGGTTTTTGTCACTTACATATCACATCTCAGGCTTCGGGGACACCGTGATCAGATTACTAGCATCCGCTTTTTGCCCCCTTCAGACCAACCCTCGGCCTCCACAGGGTCTTCGAATGGTTTCCTTGTTTCCACCTCAAAAGATACACTGTTGAAGCTATGGGATCTCTCCACCCAACATTGCGTGCAAACTGTCATCGCGCATCGTTCAGAAGTATGGTCAATGGATCTCAGTCCCCACCAGAACCTCATTTTCACCGGGAGCGGAGAAGGAGACCTAAAAGCATGGAAGATAGATTACGACGCCGTCGCAGCAGGTTTGAAGACAACAGAATCTGGAGAAGTATGCACCACCCAAGATGTTTATAGATGAGTATACTTACGAGAACTTATTTCCGCCCCAATAGATCAACAAGATGATCCAAGCGGTCGCCACACTCCCTCTTTCGTCGCGTCATCGTGTTTCTCAAATCTTATTCCACGACTCGCAGCCCTTCGTTGCTGTCCAGTCACATGATAGATCTATCGAAGTTTTTCGTATACGGACGGAAGATGAAGCGCGGAAGAAACAGGCGCGGCGCCGCAAACGTGCGAAAGAAAAGGAAGAAAAATCCAAGCCAAAGGAAAAAGACCTTGTTGACAAAGCGGATAACGATGAAATAAGTTCCACCGAAGTTGGCCTCGTCGACCTGTTCACACCTTATTTGGTTATTCGAGCGAGTGGAAAAGTCAGATCGTTCGATTTTAGTACCAAAGATGCCGCTGGCCATAAAGCAAGGGTCCAGGTCAGTTGTCTACTCAGACGAGAGAGGCACTCGCTCACATAATATTCAGATCCTTTTAGCACTTGCATCGAATGCGTTAGAAGTTTATGACATTCCACCACCCCAAAAGTCGAAAGATCAAGTCCCCGAAGCTAATCGAATTTATTCACTCGATATACCGGGACATCGAACGGATGTGCGGACACTTTGTCTGAGTTCCGACGACCAGCTTTTAGCTTCTGCATCTAACGGTGGGCATGTTGGTAAACCGATCAGCATACCTCTCATGTTGCTCCCAGGAACACTTAAATTGTGGAACGTGAAGACAACAGCATGCGTCCGGACTATGGATTGTGGCTACGCTGTTTGTAGCACTTTCTTGCCAGGTGATAAACAGGTTCGTATTGTTGCTCAGATGTGCCCGTCCTTTACCTATACTCCAAATAGCTTGCTGTTGGCACAAAGGCAGGCGATATTCTGATCTACGACGTGGCCTCTTCCGCTCTCATTGATACAGTCAAAGCTCATTCCTCGACTGTATGGTCAGTACACCTCAGACCGGACGGGAAAGTACTTGCCAGTGGCAGCGCCGACAAAGAAGTCAAGTTTTGGGAGATTGAGCACAACGCAACACCTGAGGACGAGGTCTTACGGTTTTTCTTAGGCCCAGCTGCCATGCTAAAATCACTATACTTGTAGAGCTATCCCAAGAAACCACTGGTGCTAGTGCATACGCGCACCCTCAAGATGTCTGACGATGTACTGTCTCTGAGATACAGTCCGAACGGCAGACTCCTGGCTGTATCTCTCCTGGATTCCACTGTCAAAATCTTCTATCAAGATACCCTCAAGTTCTTCCTCTCGTTATATGGGCACAAGGTCAATCTTGGTTAATGTTCGAATTCGAGGATCATGACCCATATTTTTTTTAATCAGTTGCCCGTCCTTGCGATGGATATATCAGATGACTCGAAATTGATCGTGACGTGTTCTGCCGACAAGAACGTCAAAATATGGGGCCTTGATTTTGGAGACTGTCACAAATCAATCTTTGCCCATGAGGATAGCGTCACGCAAGTTCTATTCGAGAAAAAATCCCATTACTTTTGGACAGTAGGTAAAGATAATGCGCTGAAATATTGGGATGGCGACAAGGTTGTTCCATTTATGCTTCTCTCCCTCACATACTGAGTCATAATTGAAGTTCGAAAACATCCAGAAACTCGAAGGACATCACAACGAAATCTGGGCTCTCGCAGTCAGCCACTACGGTAACTTCGTCGTGACGGGGTCTCATGATAAGTCCATCCGTATCTGGGAGAAGCTGGACGAACCAGTACGGTGTTTTGTCTCGTTGGTTGCGCTCGCTGACGACCTTGCAGCTTTTCCTTGAAGAAGAACGCGAACGTGAACTAGAGCATCTCTATGAGAACGACCTAGCGGAGACCCTGAACCGACCTGACGGTGCGATTGGGCAAGGAGAAAACACTGATGGTGAACCTTCTGCCGAAGTGGCTGCGGTGACCAAGCAGACCACGGAAACACTCATGGCTGGGGAGCGTATAATAGAAGCTCTCGATCTCGCGGACAACGAGCGGGCTGCTCTCCGAGACTTTGAAGATCAAACGGCCCGAGCAGGCACTCTAGAAGCAGCAGGTCTGCAGCCGCCGCCTCGCAACCCCATTCTTGCGGCACTGGATTTAGACCCAGATGATTACGTCCTGAGGGTTGTGGAAAAGATTCCCCGCACTGCGTTATACGATGCTTTGCTGGTACTACCATTTGGCAAAGTGTTGTCGTTGATGCAATACCTAGATATGTGGGCCAAAAAGGTGCGCTTCCATCGTGCTTGAGTGACCTACTGTGCTTAGCCCGGTCCGATTCTAATAACAGGGCTGGAATATTGCACTCGTTTCATACATTACATTCTTCCTCCTCAAGACCCATCATCACCAGATTGTGGCTAATCGCATCATGCGAACAACGTTAATTCCGATGAGAATTCACTTGAGAAATGCTCTGAGACGGGAGAAAGATACGGTTGGGTACAACTTAGCCGCCTTGCAATACCTCCGCCGCAAAGGCGAAGCGGAGAGAACCGCACTTTTCTTCGAGAAGGAGGACTTTGACGAATCGAAAGTGCGCGAGAAGATCGCCGAGGCCAAAAAGAGAAAGCGGGTGAGCATCAAAGCTTGATGCGCTTTACACGCGACGAGGTCCATTATGCACTCATGTATGTATGATGTCTGTGGACTACAAATCTAGAATTACATCGTTATATTGACTTTAGGGCCCCATAGGGCCTCACTCCTGCAAGTTTGGTATTTCAGTCGTTACTGATGTGATTCTAGAAATACCTGCACCTACCACTTTGTAGGATCAGATGCCTCGCGCATCTGCACATTCAAGACGCCCTTGCTTAGTGGTGCCAATTCTTCGAAGGCAGCTTGAGTAAGGTCAACATGCTTGGAGCCCTTTTCGCACCCGGCGCAAGTGTCCACCACTCTGACGAATATGCATTTGGTGGAGTCTTTACAGACTAAAACAGGTTGGCATGATTACAGTTAACAGGGGAATATTGCCTACGTTCAATAAATTTGAAGCACTTGGGCTTTTTCGACCACCCGTCTAGAGTGAGAGCTGCAACAAAGGAGTTGTCCTTTCAGGTAGATTTGCGAGTGAGCGACGCGGCCGAACGATGGTAAGCTATACAGTACCGTGGGTGCCCATATTGGCTCAGTCCAGCAACTTGGGTTGAGGAGATCATGTCCAGTATACCTGAATGTTCCAGAAATTAGACACAATATCGTTGGCGAACAAACGTATCAAACCAAGTGATGATAACATCCTCAGGTTTGCCAATGGCGATGATGCCTTTTGTAAACTCGGCTAAGGATTCCCCAACAGATCTGAAGACGTTCTTCGTGGAAGAATGCTGGGTATTTGTGCTCGGCGGGCGCTTGAGTGCGCTGCTGGAGTTTTTACCAGAAGGAGTTGCCGAGGGCATCCCAAGAAACGGAGTGGACGAGCGGCGGTACTTGTAACGCAGGTTCGTAACTATGACGGATTCCCAGCCATCCCGAGGATCAAATTGGTAAGATTCTGTTAAGGAGTGTGAGTTGCCTGGCGTGACTGTTGTTCGAGTGGTGTTCGTGGCTGCTCCACCGACCAGCGGGGGCAGGAGGAGGGCAATACAAGTGGCGAGAACACCCGGAGAGAAGTGCATGGTAAGGTTGGAGAAATTAAGTGTTGTATAAGCGACGGGTTCAAGTATATTAACGAAAGTGGCGGTTGGACGCGTCGCGTCTGGATCACGTGAAGTTGATTTTCTGACCAAGTTCTGACCAAGCACGGTTAATTCGGCAAGGATCTTTGTCAGGTCGCAGTCACTGAGCGCTTGAATCGCTCACTGTCGGAACTTGGCAAACCATGCCAGTGGAACGTGGCATTGCATTGAATCTCTCGCGGCGGCAATTTCGCAAGGTATCCACCGAGGAAGAGATAGAGCTTAAACGCGCTCGTGGCGAAATATCCTGTGCAGAGTGTAGAAGGTTCTCTCTCTTGTCTTGCTTGCTCCTGACTCTCATCATTCCATTGTAGATTGAAGCTCAAATGCGATAAGAAATTACCGTGTGGCTCTTGCGTTCGCAGGGGTTGCCCTACAATATGTCCCAATGGTTTGTTGCCCCTGTCATTCCCGACGACTGAGTCGGACTCCTTAACGTCACTCGTAACAGGAAGCTTATCGACCGGCCAGGGAACTCGGTGTGTGCATACGGATATACTGACGTATATCAGGCTCACCTAACGCCGGTGTCAGGTTCGTCCTTGCTGACACAGAAACATTGCATCGCAAGATTTCGGAGATGGGTCACCGAATACGTTCCCTCGAAGACGCCTTGGCTATATTTCAAGCAGGAGCTTCGAGCGATGTCCACCCTTTGTTGACTGAGGAGTTGTTGGGCATGAAATATGGGCTTGAGGCACCCCCTCGCGAAGTTTCAGATCAGCAAGCTGTCCCGATAAATGGATTGGGGACCCTCACTATCACGGAACGGGGAGATTCTCATTATTTTGGTCGTACAGCGGGCCCCGAGGTGAACTTCTCATGATGACCTCTTAAGGTCAGCAGGCTGATAACAATTCGATCGTACAGGCCCTCTTTTTGGTTGGTGGTTTTTGGTCTTGGTGCACCATACCCTGACATATTGCACAAATAGGCTGGCGCAGAACTGAGTGGCACGGACTCAGGACTTTCTTCTGCTCCGATTGACAATCTACCTCAGGTTTCGTCTGAGATTACCCGCTTGGCATCAATTCTCCCTTTCAACATTGCAGGTATCAGTGATGATGGCAAACAGACTGAGCTCTTGGACGCGTTGCTCGATCTTCTCCCCGAGTATCCACGTGCTACTACCCTCTGCGAGACTTACCTAGAAAACTCCGCATGGGTTTTTCGGCCAATTACCCGTGAAGAACTCATTGATGAGACGTTGGCCCCCGTTTATGCTTTTGCGCAGGGTAGAAAAAAGGAGGTTTCAGACACGGGAGAAATTTCTCCGCACACCCTGGCTGTCTTGTATATGGTCTTTGCCCACGGCGCGCTCACAGACCTCACTCTTCCTCCTTACAACATTGAAGCTGAAAATTGCTTCCACTTGGGTCGCTTGGCGCTGTCGTTGCACCCAGTTTATGATTTACCAACTACTCAAACTTTGCAAGCTTTATGTCTAATGGCATTTTACTACGCAAACCACGGGAGGCATCCTACACTCGACAGTGCATGGTCGATTTTGGCACTCGCGAATAAGCTTGCACAGAGTGTAAGTCCTGAGTATAACAGTCGGGTGACACTAATTTATTTTGGCAGATCGGTCTACGTATGTCCGATGTAGTTGTAGTTGAATAAACTCTCATCGGTGCCTAGATCGCGATCCTGCACGCTTTAACATGACCCCGAAGGCAATTCAACGACGTCGGTCCCTCTTTTGGGAACTTTTATCGGCCGATATGTTTCATGTAAGTGTCCCAATGGTCAGTTTGCCGACGCATACCCACTCGAACAGAGCATGACTCTCGGGCGTCCGCCATCAATCAGTCTGCCGTACGTTGACTGTGAATTCCCGGAAGATGAGACAGCAACTATCAACGACAAGGGAGAAGTAGAGATGGGCTGTAAGACTTTCTCTGCGTCATCCGTGCTCCCGCTGAATCAGCTTTCTAGTTTTCCGTTGGAAGTACTCTTTCACAAAAGAAGTATTCATACCAGTGGTCGAGCTGACTCTCAATGTGACACCACCGACCTACGAAACCATTCTAGAACTGGATCGAAAAGTTCGGGAGAAAACCCTCCCTCCTGCATTGAATTTATACCGCTCCAGCTCCACCGACGAATACACTACACCGACTTCATATGCCCGAGGCCGGATGTTATTCCACTTTAGGACGACCAGTGCGCTTTCTAATCTCGAAGTAGATTTCTTCCACTTACCATGCGTCTTAGCAATGTTGTACATACACCGCAGCTTCTTCGCCCAGGCTATGTTGGATTTTCCTTCTAATCCACTTCGTAGCCCCTTCGCACCCTCTTTTCTTGCTGCCTACCGATGCGCTTCGGCAATCATAAAGACCACTTCAATGAACTTCCAGAAATATCCGGAATTGTTTTCTCGCTTTTGGACGATCTGGAACCATCTATTGTCCGCTGCAGTTAGTTCGATCACTCGCGGCCTTGCATGAGCTCATATCATGTTGCCAGATAATCGTCGGAGCCATCGCTACGAGGGCGCCGTCTTCTACGATGGCACCTGCTGCACAGCTAGAGCTCGACCTGGCACTGAACATGTTCAGGAGCGGTGCTGTTATATCTCCTCGCGCGAAAAGCGGATTGGTAGGTTATGGTTCTGTCTCCCTGCGATGTGCCAGTGAATGGTTGTAATTCAGGCCGTTTTAATGCACCTGAAAGCCAAGGCTCAACAAGCACAAGGGCGATTACCTACTAACAAAACCACTTCTCTTGGCAGCGTTCCTGCTGCCCTACTTCCAGAGACTGGTGTTGATGAGCTTGCAGTGTTCGGGGGCCAGACACAAATCTTAGTCAGCAAAATTCTCTCACAGCAGAGTCGTAAAAATGTTCAGGGCTCGTCGCCTTCCGTATCGGCAAGTTCACCAAGCTCACAATCGACCATTTCGGAGGAGAGTCACACCCAATCGGATCCCATACCTGACGTTCATCCATCACTTGTTGAATACTTGTCGATGCTGCCGTCCCCCACAATACCCAGTCCAACAGCGATCAGTACCAGTTCAGTACCCACCCAATTCCACTTCAGCCCAAACCCTGCTTTCCAGCCTGATACGTTCACTGGCGTCTTGCCTGCCATGACGTCCGGATCGTCGTCACAACGGACATTTGCGCCGACACCATTACCCTCGGCTTTTGACGAGCAACTCATGGGAAACTTCACCGATGGTGACTTTTTTGGGTCGTCACCGTCCACGGAAGCGGTCGGCAACAACTTCGATGATTTAGAACTTTTCATTCCTGGCGAGTCGGGGATAGACGAGAGGTGGGTGACCTTGATGCAGGACGTGTTGAATCCGCCAGTTTCACGAAATAGTTCCGCGTCATTTGGAGGTTAGACTGGGCATACGTATGGTCATGCGACTGGCTCTGTTTCCGTCACGCTTGTATATTACTGCATTGCTATAAAGTATATCTCATGTAATCGCATTCTAACCCTTCGATCATTGATTACTTTGATGAATGATGCATGGAGATTAGCCTTCGGCGCGACTTCGCGAATGATCCGCAGATGAAACTTCTGTACACGAAGCAGGGTCGATATAGTTTGCGCCAGACGAGGACAATCGTTGGGGCCATCACTTCCGCCGACCCGAATAGAGATCTAGAAAAGAAACCTTATCTTCCCAACCAAATCCGATACGTTTCATTTTACCAATTCTTGCTATTAAGACGGCGCAGACTTCGGAGAGCGTGTCAATAGCCAAGTCCGGGACAACCTCGCTCACCACAAAAAGCTGAGAGCAAGGGGACTCAGAAAGTGGAAGCATACGAACGGACATGGTCTGAAGAGACAAGGCGCTTGCAATGGAGAAAAGATGATAAAGCGGGTTGAATGCGGAGGATGGGATGGGGTATGTAAGCGATGGTTGGAAGGTCGTTGGAGGATTGTATCTAGGGACATTAGGATGAGAGACCTGAAGCGGAATCATATATCCCCCCCACCTGGTACACATTATGAATACATTGCATTCCTTCACTGGGACGTTATAGCCTTCGAAAACGCGAGCAAATCGAAGTAGACCGCGCCCATTGCTCGTTGTGCACTCGGGAAAAACTACCACCGGTCGTTCTGCAGACTTTCGGATGTCTTCAAGAGAGGTGTAGGAACCCGACGAAGGCGACTGGGGTGTAGTACCGGTGGCTCGAACCATCGACAACAGAGACACCTGGCGGAAGCCACGGATGGGTAGGCGTGAGCTGATAGTCCGAGTCGGGGTAGATATCGCGGCGGAACCAGTGCCCGTCTTGCGACCAGGTGTGTAGGATATGGTCACCCCATCAGGAGCAGAGGATATCGATGGTTTTGTCTCATCGGCAACGGGAAGGACGAAAATGGGGTTAAACCTGTAATGAAGTTTAGGTCCGACTATCCCAAGCCCAGCGTTTCATATACCGATACGAGAGCCACAAGATATCGATCCAGGAGCTCCAATTAGACACAATAATGTCCCCAGCCTTTGGACTCCAATTAGTATCCGGCAATTTCCTGGGAAAGGCTTTAACAAATAGCAAGTGTCTGATGATGGGAAGGAGACAAACCCTCGCTTGCGAGATACCTGCTCTTCTGGGATCCATAGAAAACCAAGTACATAAAGGGCAAGCCGACTTAGGGTTACCGTACTTGCCCCGTCGATCAGGCGATGAAGGGGGGGAACCGGTGTCTGATTTTCTAATTTTGAGACGAGAAAACTAAGTATAGGATCGCAGACTCACGAGAAGTGTGCATAACACATTCACTAGGATGAAATGCAGGGCGGTGATCACGATGACCACCACAAACCGCAAAACGGCAAATGTGACACGAACTGGGGCCAAAAGTGAGAGGCAAAAGTCATGTTCTGATGGTGGAACCGGTGGAAGAAAGGGCTGGACCGATTGACTCGTGTTCAGCAGACTATTCGGTAGAATAGACAGGACAGGCCGACCTGTATTCCCGTTCCAGGGTCCTATTCGAAGTGAGCTAGATTTAGAAAAGACTGTGTTGAAGACGCACTCTGAATGCAGTGAACTTTTCCATGAGGCGTAAGTGATGTTATCCGCTGAACGTGCTTGTCAGTCTTGTAAGTTCTACTGTGGTTTTGCACAGTCCACTGAGAGGTTGATGGCTGAGTGGCTGTGCCCCGTGCACGATACCATTATTTAGTTAAGTAATTTACTTAAATAAGGTTAACAATTATTATTATTACCTAGCCTTCAAGGTCAGCGATTCTCTTCCATTGAACCCGACAAGTTTGCGTCCGCACTCATGCTCGGACTACCCAGCGTTCATTTGCGCCTCCTCGCAAAGTCTGCTTCCATACAGTATCAAAAGCTGAGTTTCTACGGAAAGGTAAGTAGTACTCGTTTCCCTTGTCTCTCCGTGATAATCCCAACGGTTAGGCCACCATATGGTCCTTCCTTCTCTTCTACGTGTGCCTGATCGCTTTCATTGCTGTGGTCCCACCAAGCCGCATTGCCCAGTTCATGTATGATCTCGCTGTCGACATTCGCCGTCTTCCTTATGGTTATTTCATTCTCATTGCTGCGATTGGTATGTGCTTCCACCTTCACATGCTTCTTCGCTTCCTGAATCAGTTCAGTCTTGATATCATTCCCTCCCTTCATCGGCCACACGACGCTCATGAATCTCTGTGGATTCACCTATGGTATGCATGGATTCATTCCTGCCGCGATCTCCACGGTTGGCGGTTCGGCTCTGGTATTCGTCGTCCTGCGCTCTCTCTTTAGCGATCGCTTGCGCACGTGGACCACTACCAACGAGAAATGGGGAGCGCTCGAAGCTGTCATCGTTAGTACTCTCATGTATTACACGTTCTTATGTCATTCCGTATCAACTGTGTCGAGCAGCACGCGAGGGGTTTGCCTCTCATTATTCTCATCCGCATCTCATCGTTTCCTCCATGGGTATACTCCAACTCTCTGTTCGCCGTGAGTAATTTCCATTGGTAGGAGTAGCTCCTCAGGGCCTCACGCTTCATGTGATCAGAGCATTGAGTCCGTATCCCTTACCCAATTTGCATTCGCCACCCTCTTTGTACTACCTCGCGTGATGGTCTACGTTTTCGTGGGTTCACGCATTGCAAGCCTCTCTGACGGCGAACAGAGAAGCCACATGGATACCAGTACGCTAGCCTCCTTCTGTCGTTCTTAATCTCACGATTATCAAATTAGCGACAAAGTTCATCAATGCCTCCCTGATCATAGGAGGCATTGTGATCTCGATTATCTCAAGCTCGTATGGTCGTCCTTTACTTGATTTCGTGTTGCCTAATTTCCAACAGGGTAGTCTACTACTTCGTACGCAAGGAGATCAAATTATTGCACAGTAATCACTCAACCACCGACGGGCTAGGTGCCGAAGCGGTAGAAGATGCCGAGGAAGGAGCTCCCCTCCTTGCATACTCCTAACTTCAGGGGAGAAAACTGCGCATCAAGAGTATGGATGCGATGTTGTATATCGTGGAACTTCGACAACTTTTCGCATATCCTAAATTCGAGTTACATCACATACCTGCGGTATGCCTACTTATGTGACTGAATATCGTATACCATGCTTAAAGCAGTCTACAAGTTCTAGTACAGGTGTAAGAACAGTAGAGACAGACTTGCCCCGATGAGGAACACGAGGATGAATATTCTGCTGTCCTTTGCCCTTCGTCTTGCCTCCCTAAGTTGTACGTTACCCTTCTCAAGGGTGGAAGTAGTTGCTATTGCATCCTCATAGAGCTGTTCAGTAAGCTCGGTCTGACGCGTGAGGTGCGTGATGAGCTCCATTTGGAGATTACTGATGTCCAGCAAGCGCGCCTCCGCTTGTTGCACTGACTCTAGTGTATCCTGGACCGACCGCAGAATGTTTGCATTCTCAGTCTCAAACTGGAGAATTTGCGATTCGGATAGTTCCAGCTCTTCATCGTCGTCATCCGAATGCTCTACGGAAGGAGTGGATCCGAGTGATTTGACAGCAGCAGATCGACTGGAAGCGGAACCAATTGTGGCAGCAATGCCGGACACAAGCGCAGAGGATGCACCGCCAAGCCAGCTGTCACTAGCTGGCTGTCTTCCTGGTACGACATCCCTCGAGGATATTGTCATAACCTCGCGAGCAGCGCTAGAACCGAGCGTACGCGTTCGTTCCAGCTGTCGCTTTACGCGCTCCTCTTGCAATTCCTTCTGGTGCTGGCTTGCCTCGGTCAAACGCCGACTGAGGTACCACGTTATGCTTGCATGGTGGGCGGCCAGATACTCTGGGAGCGTAGCTGAATCACCTTGCACCAATCTCGCTGGGAGAAATCGTGCCAGTGGGTTCAAATTGCGCGCAGCCAGCTCTACACGCCCTATTCAGGTTGAAAGGTTCGAAGGGTTGTTCCTGCTGTGAAACGAAACAGAAACGCACGCTTTTCGAGCGCCTCCATCTCCTTCACTCGGTCCGCACAGCGGGTGAGTATCAGTCGCGCCTGTAGATCAATCTGGTCCCTCTCCTCGTTCGAGAGATGTTTGATTTCTGACCACAGCTGCTGGGAGTCGTTCAGGTCAAGATTTCGAAAACCTTGCCGTACAAGCGGGCTCGAGCTAGAATCGACGTTGAGGTAAGGCCGCCGAATGTTGCTCAACACCCGCGTTAGAGCATTTATGTGGTTCAGCTGGGGAAGTCATGTCAAATATGGGTAGAGGCACTTGGAACAGTGGGCGTACAATGATGTAGGCCTCCTCCATATAACGTTTTCCAAAAGTATCACGAGGCTCGATCTCGGTCGCTACTTTTCGTCGTTTCGCGGGAGGGGTTAAGCCTTGCTTTGACTTTATGACTTGCCAGAAGTCTGCAGTACGGTCGGTGTGACCCATAGCGTCAGTAAACTGTAGAGAAAGGTGGAAAGGTGGTGTTGTGTGTAGGACTAATTGGGGATCATCAAGCCAGATCACGTGACAAGCATGAAGTACAGCCACACCCACGTTGCACTCGTTTTCAAACCAAACCGCCAAGAGCTGAGAACATTGTTCGTACCATACCTGGGCAATGATTGTCTCGCAGCGGAAGATGGATTGCAGTCCTTGTTTGAGGTATGCGATGTCCCTTTCACCATCGCCTGCCATAGTTTGCGACCGACATGACAATATTTATAACATCTTCTTACAATATGTACGTCCAGGTTCTCGAATCCAAGTAACTCAGAGAATGATCCTAGCGAGGACAGGGTTTCTCTCGTGGAAAGTGATGTTGTGACGGAGGCGCATGCGCTGTCTGTACCTCTCGTTGGCACAGCAGTCTCTGTTCCCTGAATCAACGATGTCATCATCCGAAAAATTGTGACCACGGCCAAATTGCATGACTCACGGCAAAAATCATCCACTGCTCTCAGCATAAGCCTGCAGGTGGTGAATTCTGCGAGATCGAGAACGTCCCGTTCCTTCACGTGTAGACAATTTATAGCGGCCACCTCTTCCAACTCCTTGGCTTGTTGGAGTACGGGCCCTGATTTGCCAATTTCTACGTCGACCCGGACGCGACTCCTGACGAGCTGAACTAACGCCGATCCAGTCAGATGTACGCACCAGCGTACATCCAACCGTACAAGGTTCGGGCATAGACCCACAGGACCGCCCAAAAGCTGCAGTTCATCGTCTGATATGTCGCTGTCGTGCAGACGGAGCTCCTCCAGTCGAGGTAATAATGTGAAGCATTGCACCAATACCTCCCGAGGTAAGTCTACGTCGTGTAATTCTAACAGTTCTATGCGAGGCGACGACTCAAGGAAACGGCGAAGGCGTGGGCCGGATGAGACGTCCTCGTCTCCTGAAGAACAGCGGAGGAGAAGCGCTCGAAGCGACGGAGCACGCATGTTATCAAATACCCCGAGGAGCTCAGGGTATATTGTAAGTGCCAAGGATTCGAGTTGAGGAAGTTCCACCACTTGCGTAGTATCATGAGCGTAACGATATTCCGAATCGACGGAGAGCTCCAGCGTCAAATGTTTCAAGGCAAACAGATTAGCGAGCATACTTGCCCATCTTGAGGCAGGAACCAGGTTCGTAAGAATTGTTGGTGAGAGAAAGAGGTGCAGGTTTGTCAATTGGAAGGGGATGCTCCAGCGAGGTAGATTAGGTTGCTCGATGTCGAGCTGATGCAACGAAGGTGCATTGTGCACAGCAGAAAAGTCAACAAGGTCTGGCGTGGGTGTGTCCCAGTAAGTTACGCAGTCAAGCCTGCGCAACTGTGGGAATGGGTGATGCATTAGTGACAAAATGTGGTTCAGCTGGACGGAGTCATGGGTACGGATGGTAGCGCTCTTCCACTGAGTGGATCGCTCGAAGAGGAGGGAGAGGATTTCTTCCACGGACAATGCATTTGCGGGAACATCAAGGGTGATATGGAGTGGTGCCTGCTGTGCTCTACAAAGCCATGTTTTTGCCTTAGTCAAGGGATTACCGAAACCACAGTCGATGTAGATGCGGGACCAGACACGCGGGTACTCTGCCGCTTTCCTCCAAGCGGAGCATACGTGTGATGCGACGAGGGGAGCGCGGGTCCAGCCGCTTTCGGCGCACAGTTCAAAAACGTCAGCGAGGACTTCGGACGGGATGCGTCGCGCAAGTGTGATCAATGACCGATACTGCCGAATATTTTCCTGATACTTCATCTTGCGAAGACGAACCATCTCCAGTTGTGCCATGATTGTATTGATTTCAGAATTCAAGGCGTCGATGATTCGCTCGTCGTGAGCTATTGCACACCCAACCATGCGGATATCATCTTCGGAAGGGCACCGGTAGGAAGACATTCTTTGTGCGATGGCCGGTAGCCTACCAAACTTTGAGTATCATCCAAGGGAGAGAATCCTGCAGCCAAACATACAGCATGCTGGATCAAGTCAACATGTGACTTTGTGTCACACTCCTTCCTTCGCTTTCACTCGCTTGTGAGTACCGTCTCAATGCCTAGTCTTGCCTGATGATTCAGAGTGGAAGCTTCATCGACCCGCGTTCTTTGTTCGCTGGGACGAGATGGAGACCACAAATGTTCTAGATACTGCTGACCTTGGCCCTTTTGCGTCTCGTTCTGAACCATACTCAACTGGCATTTCTCTTTGACAGAATTCCATGGACCCTCGCCGAGCGCGTGACCCCCGCCTTGCGCGCGCTGACCCCCGTCTGCAAAGAGTTTCTTCGGGGTCACCTACCCCGTCAGCGCCACAACAGCAGCCTTGGCCCCCAACCGATCCGCATGCCGCCCCTCAGCAAGTGCAATACCAAACGCCACCAAACGCCAATTCCAATGCGCCAGTGCCATTAAGCAACGACGTATCTTCTGTCACTATATACAAATCACGGCCGCTATTCTGTGTTGTTTGTGCCAGTAACCAGGTGAATGATGCGTGATACCACCACGAGCTAGTCTGACACCGTCTAGAATCGCTCTATGGAGGGACATCATGTCCTTGAGTAAGCAATTGCAATTGGGCAATTGTCCCGTAGAAAACGGGGATTTGCTGACCCGAATTCAGAAAGGCAGGTTATAGAGTCATATCGTACGGCACGGGCTCTGCTGTTCGCCTCCCTGGTCCCTCGATAGATAAACCAAATATATACTCATTCGGAACGCCTTACAACACGATATATGAAGAACTCCAGTCCAAAGACCCACGTTTGTGAGTTGGGGCCAGATAACCGTCTTCGTATTTGGGCTTATGGGCCAAAGGTATACCGCAAATGGGCTGTTGCAGATGCTGGACCGTAATCGCAGGATCAAATTGGCTCCAGAGCGGTGGCAAGACAGTAGAACCATTGCTGATGTGGTGATCACATGCGAAGAGCGCTGTTTCGACGCTGTATGCGATGGTGGGTCCACCCGAAAATAATGAGGTGGTTTAATTAAGCTGATAGACGGTATAGATCTCCTGGGTCGGGGCGGCGAATTCAACAAGCCCGTACATATAATTAATATAGAAATCAAGGACAACCATGAAGAAGCACTTATTGCTGGGAAGGCGATGCTGGACCTGGCTGCGGCGGTAAGTTGGAGTGATGGTCAAGGATCATTGGCTGATCGGGGTTGTAGATCGAGGCGTCGCAGGATATCGATGAGGACATAGATCGGATCCTTCAGGTACAACAAGAACGCCATCCACACAGTATCTTGCACGGGGTTGCGTATTACTAGATGATCACGCGACGATTGCAATAGACTTGTTATCGGTCGTGAGAAGCAAAGACGCCATAATTCATCATGAGTGTGACGCCCGTATAAGAGCGGGCTGACATCTTATCATCCTTGTTCCCATCGTTTGATATCGTATCATATCATGCCCTCCCTCCGTCTCGGTAGCATCGCCCCTGATTTCCAGGCTGAGACTACAGCTGGTCTGATCAACTTCCACGAATGGATCGGTAATTCTTGGGTATGCCCTTCCTCGTTTCTACCATCCTTGGCTGAACTGCATTCCAGGTCATCCTCTTCTCTCATCCCGGAGACTTCACCCCTGTCTGCACCACCGAGCTCGGCGAGGTCGCTCGTCGCGCAGACGACTTTGCAAAGCGCAACGTCAAGATCATCGGTATTTCTGCCAACAATCTCCAGGATCACCACAAGTGGGTCTTGGATATCAACGAGTACGGCTCCAAGTACGGCCCCACCAATGTCCAGTTCCCGATTGTGAATCCGAACCCGCTCCGTGTCTTCTGCGCGCTGACGATCGTGCACCAGATAGCCGATGCGGACAGAAAGATCTCCACGCTGTATGACATGCTTGACGAGCAGGATGCTACGAACCGTGACAGCAAGGGTCTCCCCTTCACGGTGAGTGCGATCGTACTCTTGGCACAACCCACGCCTTATCGTCCAACAGATTCGGACCGTCTTTGTCATCGACCCTAAGAAAGTTATTCGCCTGACGATTTCCTACCCCGCTTCCACGGGCAGGAACTTCGATGAGGTTCTTCGGTTAGTATTGCGCTTCTGTTGCCTTTGAACTACGCGCTAACTCCATGTAGTGTGATTGACTGTGAGAGAATGAGATTCACCTACCTGCTCGAGTCTAAAAGATCCCTCTAGCGCTGCAACTCGGCGACAAGTACAAGGTGACTACGCCCGTGAACTGGAACAAGGGAGACGACGTGATCGTGCACCCGTCCGTTAACAACGAGGAAGCCAAGAAGTTGTTCCCCGAGGTGACTTTCCACAAGGTACAACTACGAATCCTCGGAAGGGGACAGCGCGCTGACCGGTGGTTTTGCAGCAACCATACCTGAGGACGACGCCTCTGTCCGGGTGAATAAAATGGCTTATGTACTACGTAGGCAGAGAGTGTATGTTTTACGAGTCGTCGAAGGATCTACGTAGCACGCCAATGAAGTCTTGTGTTTGCACACGTTTGATCCAGTGGGAAAACACAAGCACAAACAAGGACGCGTGTCCCGACTCGACGGTATCAATTGGGAGGTAATCGAAATCGCTCCTCACACTGTCGCTTTTAATTCCCCTTCAACGCTCCAAATTCACCAACAATGGCTAGTGCTGACGGCGGCGCCTACAGGTATGGAATCCACACGTAAACCTGTCTTCTTCTCACCGCGCCCTCAGTTACTCCCTGACTGTCTTCTCGCCGAGCGGAAAGCTTGTGCAGATTGAACATGCTTTGGCCGCCGTTTCACAGGGGACCACAAGTCTCGGGATTAAAGGTATCATCATACTAATATCCGCCTATCGGATGTTCATTCTCTGCAGCGTCAAATGGCATCGTCATCGCCACGGAGAAGAAGTCATCGTCCATACTGATAGACGATTCAATGATCGAAAAGGTGGCTGTGGTTTGTCCCAACATCGGCATCGTGTATTCCGGCATGGGCCCCGATTTTCGCGTCCTCATCGCGCGTGCACGTAAAAGTGCTCAGGCGTACTGGAAAGTGTACGGGGAGTACCCACCCACGAAAGTTTTGACTCAGGAAATTGCGACCGTCATGCAGGAAGCCACACAGTCAGGGTAAGTTGGTTTGTTACACGCGACTCGCTTGCTGAACCTCCACATTTTTTTCATAGAGGTGTGCGTCCGTTCGGCGTGTCGCTATTGGTCGCAGGATACGACATTCATCGCGGACCTTGTCTCTATCAAGTTGACCCATCGGGATCATTCTGGGCTTGGAAAGCCAGTGCAATAGGTAAAAATATGGTAAATGCAAAGACTTTCCTAGAAAAGCGGTAAGTTTCGCGCTTGTTGACTCATCACAGGGATAAACATGCAACTAATAATGTTCATTTAACGTAAAAATAAGATACAACGATGACATTAGCCTGGAGGACGCGATCCACACAGCCCTGTTAACCCTTCAGGAAGGGTTTGAGGGGCAGATGACAGAGAAGACCATTGAGATCGGTGTAGTCACAGTACCGACGGTGGAAGAACTCGACGCAGGAAAGGAAGGGGGGGGAACCGGGCGCCCGCGACCTACTTTTCGTAAATTAACCGAAGAAGAAGTGAAGGACTATTTGGCTCTGTGATATGTACTGTATGTTACGTGCGTTTTA
Source organism: Boletus patriciae (assembly GCA_038093075.1). Taxonomy (NCBI): domain Eukaryota; kingdom Fungi; phylum Basidiomycota; class Agaricomycetes; order Boletales; family Boletaceae; genus Boletus; species Boletus patriciae. Next base: position 48,343 of record JBBPRK010000027.1, read on the forward strand.
CTCTGAATCCGTTGTACTTTTTGCTGAGAATTTGTCTTTTACGTGGACTGCTCACAAGAAGTTTGCTCGTTTCTCAGAGTTTGATGCATCGCGGCTCTAATTTTGGCTTCAGCTACGTAGATTGACGTGAATGTATGTACCCCGGAGCGTATAGTACCCAACGCTGATCATGGAAAAGGAAATCCAGCCATCTCCCGCCCTTGTCACCCACCCCTGATCCGATCACCAGCCACTGTCATCCGCTGCCTTCATTCACGCCTTCTCGTTATCGTGAGGTTTCCGCTCAGGTTTTCGCGCCTTTTAATTAATTCTCACCCGCATTCAGTGAAGGGCCGCACTGGACAAGTTTGAACCGGGTCTTTATCCTCGTTCAGGCCGCCTCGGCGGCATGTATCAGATTAATCGGATTTAATCAAGAATATTCCCCATCCTTCCGTGACGAGACACGAAAGGATTGGTGGGTTAAACGTTACATGCCACCTGCCAAGCACAGATGTGTAGGGCAAGAAAAGTCCCTCCTGGACTTTGACCGATATTTAAAAGAGGACACCTATGCTGCGGTCCCTACCATCCCCCCTTCGCTATGCCTCCCAGACGCCCTCCAAATCGTACTCAGCAGCCAGTGCAAATGCAAAGAAGGCCACGTACCGTGAAAGCATGCAGCTTCTGCAGGATAGCGAAACTGCGTGTGAGTACCCCTCCTCGCATCTATCCGTTATCCGTGCTCAAGCGTCCGAGTCACTAGTGTGAGCCTACGGAGTATGACATACATGATCAGCCGTGCCGTCGCTGTGTTTCGCAGGGACTGGAATGTAATTTGCCCCGAGTAGCTCGCTCCCAGAGTCCAAGCTCAGGGCTCGGTGGCCATGGCGGACCGATCCGACACCCTAATATCGCACCGCACTCCGCCGGTGGCGCCACCAGAGAGCTGACGCCGGGCTCCGAAACCAATGTTCGATATACGTTACAACAATCCGAGTTGGTTCAGCCCCCGATGGGAAGGTGGTCCCCGCTCGTGATGCACTCGGAACAGCGACAAGGTTCAAGCCCGGGACAGCCCCCGTAAGTCCCATTCACATAATTTCGCTCCTGGAAGGGTTTTAAAAAATCTACAGGCTTCAGACGCCGAGCTTTTTACCTGCCGCACCAAGCATGGGGGGCTATCAGCAGGGCTTGTGAGACGCCTGTTTTTGTGCTTCTTCTCCATCCTCACAAGCAACTCCAGCTCGAATGTTGCGCAAGGTTCTAACAACGCAGAGTCTAGTTACTTTCCTCAGCACTACTATGGACAGACCACGTCAGTCGATCCCCTCTCTTTGATGACCCTTGTTCATGGGTATTCTAAGGCCTTGCAATATTTATATGGCCAGCTATGCCACCCAGAGCGCAAGTGATGGTGTACCAAACTTAGGGTTGTTGATTTTCACTAAGCTTCTTGATCTCATGTCTCACGCCACTCAATAGATATGCCTTGGAGGACCCCCAATCCGACGACGCTGGCACCCCTGTTAATGAACAAGATGCGAGCCCCCGCCCAGGTGAACCCTAGTTCACCACTATGCTTACGATATAGCCTTTCACCTTCTGTTCTTACATTCTATGGACTTTGGCTACTTTTCTTCATGTGACTCTCCTGCTCTGTGGTTGCTTGCTATTTGTTATCATTTTCTTACTGGATGCTCGCCGGGTCTTGGGGAGGCGTGTGCGTGTGTGGCTGTCTAGGCACATGAACGCACGCTGTCGTCGCATGGCTTGGTTTTACACGGAACAATCGAATGACTGCGCAGTGACTAACGCGGGGTCCCGTGTCTGAGGCAAGTCGCATCAAACTTGGTTCCATAGACTTTAAATTGAGCTTCTACGAGCAAAAAAGGAACCTGATCAGCGATTAGTTGTCACTCACACCTGATTGGTGAGGCCGGGCTTGCTACAGTAAGGTGAATGTCTTCTTTGTGCCTTCCTGTCCGGGACAATATCGAGGCTCCGTCGAGGACGCGATTGCTATTCAAGGTCGAGGGAAACGCGATTTCCAACCTCCTCAACTCCAGCGCTCGGGTCGATCAGACTAGATCGGGACGAGTACGTGATTCTCGGGTCATTCATGTTACAATTTGCCCACGAAACCGCGTTGCTCCGTGCCTCCGATGCCCTATTTCCATCGCAGATAGGAGTCGAATAACACCTTGTCCTCAGACATTCAACGTGGGTTGGCATGCGACGTGGACACCATGATGCCGATCTTACTGAACTCAGCCACAACGATTATACTTCCGAGCGTCTTTTGCACCTCTGCAGGACATCGTCCAGACGTGCGATGAAGATCTGAAAGGTTTGTTTCACCAAGTCGCGACCCATGCCTCTCGTTTACTGATCCATGCATAACGGCTTTCTGATCCAAACACTCAGTCATGAGTGTACGCCTACTCATTTCATTTGCCCTCGCTCGCATATTTAAACCCTTGGGCTGCTCTCACCTCTGACATCGAATAACCCAGCAATCATGAACGCCGCTTCAGAAAGAGCAAGAGCAGCCTGCGACTCTTGTCGCAAAAGTCACAAAAAGGTTTCTTTCCTCCCTCTTGGCCGACTCCGTACTCAACGCTGCTTTAGTGCACATACGACGACAATTCCACACGGTGCCTCCGATGCGAGAAGCGGAACACTCCATGCAGCTTGTTCCTCTCCGTCGATGTCGCCCAGCAAGGTCCTCCGGTGGCTTTGGGGTCTGCCTCTGACTCGTGGGCTGGAACCCCTCATGCCAGTGGTTCTGCCTCCTCGAACTTGTCGCATCAATTCCCTCCGCAAGGGGAGTACTACTGGCCCCCCACCCCCTTCACGGAAAATACACAGGGGGAATACCCTGCAGATATGATCTACCAATCGTATGCACCTTATTTACTGGGCTATCTTCACACGTTGACGGCTCTCATCAGAGTCAGCCATGCTAACCAACATGGGAGCGAACAGCCAGCGATGAATCAAGATGGCCTGTATGGCCACAATAACGTATTCAGTGATCATGATGGCACTTGACTTTTGGAGCCCTCGAGCGGTGGTTTGCTCCGGCGTGCCCGGGACTCGTCTTTCACTTACATAAACCTTGCACATGTATTAATGAACGGTCATTTCTGGATAAACCCTTTGCTATTCAAGTTGTGTACAGCCTGGAGGTTTCAATGGCTCGTGTGTGCCACATTTCTGTCATTTCGGACATCGGACGCCGCAAAGCAGACACCAAGGTTTATTCCTGTGCAATGACACTGCAGGCCGCGTTCACCGTGTCGAGGTTCTCATAGATAACACAAACCATGCCGCCACCCACACTTAGGAGTGGGAACGGGATTTATTTCGTCTGTTCTCTGCTTGTTAACTTACACTTTTCGACGTAGAGTAATAGAGTACACCGTAGTTGACGAGCAGGCACCGCCAAAGAAACCTGGTTCGACGCGCAATCGCTCCTGGAAACGTGTCCTACAATGGCCACTCGAGTTTCTCGCCAAAGTTCCAGTGAATGGCCTTGACAGATGTATACTCTTCGAGGGCGTAACTGCCAAGCTCGCGGCCTTCAAAGTATCAGACCAATCGTTCATGATAATCAAACATAACCAACCTATCCCGCTCTGCTTCTTCCCGCCAAAGGGAACGTTGTTGTTGAGCATATTGTACTGGTTGACCCAGACCTAGAGTGGATTAGGCTTTGCCACAAATCGAGAAGACAACCTTGCGCACTGTTCCAGCCTCTAGGGCGGATGAGACCCGCATACACTGGTTGGCGTCATCTACAAGCGCTCGTGGTTAGGTCCGTGTGTTGAATGCCCTCTGCGTGTTGGACCCACTCGAGTGCAACCCAGCGCCAAGACCATAAGTGGTGTCGTTTGCCAGGACTATTGCTTCCTCCTCTGTCTTGAACCTGCTGACCGAGAGCACGGGACCAAAAATCTAGAGTACGTTTCAACGGGCTGTATCGACTACAATACCCTGCCAGGTACCTCATCCTGGACCTAAATCACGTATCAGCCGGATTCTCCGAGTGCATCAAAGTAGATCTCACTATCTTCATGTCTTGTTTGATGTCCGTGAATACTGTGGTGTAAATTTCGTCTCTAGGGACTAAAATAACTCGGCCGGAACACCACTTACTAGTCGCATCCACGAAAAACCCTTTTCCTGGGCGTTTCTGGCCGCCCAGTGCAAGCTTCGCACCCTGAGCCTTACCATTCTCGATGTATCCCCAAACTTTATCGTATTGAACCTTAGAGACCTGTGCAACGTCGTAAGCCTGAAATGTCAAAATCAGGCGCAATGGACTGACAACAGGGCCGCCACCGCTCTTTTCGTCAAAGCCGTCTCCGATCACAAGTTCCTTCGCTTTTTGCACCAACAGGGCGACAAACTTGTCATAAATGGAATCCTGCACGTACAGACGGGACCCAGCAGTGCAATCTTGGCCGGTGTTATAAAGGATGCCTAGACACGCCCAATTGGCTGCCTGGTCGAGGTCCGCGGACTCGAAGATAAGGTGCGGGGACTTCCCGCCGAGCTCCAGCGATATCTATTTTGCGCACTTTCAATGCATTGCCCTGATGCCTATTGCCTCGCGGGAGTGGCATGTAAAACGAACCTTTTTCAAATTGCTCCTTGCCGCAGCTTCCATAATCTTCCGGCCAGTCGCAGTAGATCCAGTGAACGCCACTTTGTTGACATCCCTGTGTGCCGAAAGCGCCGCACCACCGACGGGCCCTAGAGAGGGAATCGTGTTTACCACACCGGGTGGGAATCTGTCCGTGAGAAATGAATGATTTACATAACGGCAACAAGGTTTGCGGCGGGCTCACCCGGCTTCAGCGATGAGTTTGGACAACAAGAGTGCTGTGAGCGGCGTTAATTCAGAAGGCTTCATGACGATTGTGCATCCACATGCAAGCGCGGGCGCAACTTTCCACGCCCTAATACGAATAAAATGATTATAGCACTCCTGTGCACTGTGCGGATGGGCGTACCACATATTGATTGGGTAGTTCCAGGGGATGCTGTGCAGTATTAATAGGAGATCGTAGCCGGAGGATCCCTACTTACATTTGCCCACAAACACCAATTGGGTCATGTCTGGTAAATGCGAGTTTATTCTTATTGTCGACCTCGATCGTCTAGTGTGCGTAAGAACAATAAGAGAGTGGAGGCCAGGTGTGAGTACAAGGATCACCTGCCCAACGATTTTATCTGCCCACCCGGCATAATAGCGCAGGCACTGAATAGTGTCACCGATATCAAAGTCCCTACCAAAACGTGTCAGACTTTCACTAGTGTGTGTTGAAGGACCGGCGTTGTTACCTGGCTATCTTGACTGGTTTTCCGTTGTTGAGACTCTCGACTTCTGCGAGGATTTGTTGATCTCTTTCGATAAGGTCAGCGAGCTTGTTCAGCAAGCGAGACCGCTCAAAACCCGTGACATTTTTGCCCCAGGTAGTGTCGAAAGCGGTGCGGGCGGCCGCGACAGCGATATCGATGTCTTTCTCGGACCCTTGAGTTCAATCACATAGGGGCAATGAGATCAGACTAAAATGATCCTAGGTAGTGAATGGGGAGTATACCGGCAACAACAGAGCAAATCACTTCCTCGGTCGCAGGATTGACCGCACTATCGTTATCTTGAGTGTACGAGAGATAGGATCAAACCATGGGATGCGCACTGGATAAGCTCATTGGAGTCTGCAGAAGCAACAAACTCGTTGTTGATGAAGAGACCTGTCGGTATCTCGACCTCGCGTTGTGTGGCGGGAATGACGATGTTCACGGCCTGGGTGTGAGGCATGCTTCAGGCTTCGAGCAGGGAAAGGGAATGCTCATGTGCCTGCTGTGACGACCGCCACTGTTTATAGATGCGACCCGTTATCAGCGCCACAACTCCGCAGCACTTTAACCGTGGCGCACGATAGCGGCTTGGACATTTTTCGTCATGAGAGCTCTAGTTGGTCGACGAGTATAGTATTTACCGCAAAATGAATCGAAGTGGGACTCGTAATTGGCCGCAGGCGGGAGTTCCAAGTTGTTGGACTCTACGCGTGTTTTCTCACAGTCTGGGCGGAAAACAACGTACCTGTCCTCCGACTCTCTCCGTCACCAACACCATGATACTCGCGCGCGCACCACTCAGTCTCCGTTCCCAAGTCACCCATCTACGCGTCGCGTCCCCCGCACGCTATGCCCACGGCCATGGCGAATACCATGTATACTCTCCTTGCAATTTCCTACGTGTCTCGCTCACCGGCTCATTCTCGAATTTAGCATTTACCCTTTGCGTTCCCGGGAAAAAAACGCGCGGCTTTTGGGATCAAACTTTCCCTCTTCCTCATCACAGGATTCAGCATTCCTTTTGCTGCTGCGGCATTCCAACTGTAAGCCTCTCAGTTCCCTCTCTCATCCCTGCTCAATGTGATGCACTATGTAGGAAGAAATCTGGCGCTGCTTGATCGCACCCTTCCTAAGCGGTAGACATCTGCATCGGTTTCTTTCACCGTAATTTTATCCTGATGTACAAGTGTGCCGCGCCGCCAGAAACCAAATAAGTTGGTTCACACTACATTTCCGCTGTCCTCTATCTCCTCCACGAGCATCCTCTTAATTCGTGCTTGAGCCCCTGTGTTTGACCGTCGGCTTTCCCGACAATCACACGTTCTTGATAGGAACTCAGGGTTGCACTGCAATGCATCCAGTGCCTGCACAGATGCCGCACGCCCCGCAGCCTGCGCTGTGGCGGCCATGGCGCTGGCCAAGGTAGTTTGATGCATGATACCTGCGTGTCGCAAACGTAAGCGCAGTAACCCGTCGTAGGGATAAATGACTTACAATCACAACGTGTCTGTTGCGTCAAATCATTCCGCTCCTTCACAAGTTCAAACTGCTGACATCCATGTGACTGCAGTAGCTCGAAGAGAATCTTCGTTGGATGATGAGACAACGTTTTCAATGTGATGTACCGGTCGTAGAACGGCTCGAGCACTCGCTCGAAAAATTTCTGTGCTCCATCTAACGTGAACCCGTCTGAAACATAAAGGGCCCCAATGATGGACTCCACGATGTCGGAGAGTGCCTAATAACTGCGTGTCAGCGTGCTACCCTCTACCCCAGGGTCCGTTCGATTACCTTGGGAGGCTCAATTTGTAGCCAATGTTGCCTAGGCAGGCTGTCCTCAGCGGCCAACTCCGCTTCTAGTCGTTTTGCTTCCACTTGTCGAGCGTAAGTTTCGAATGTAGTTACCAGATCATAAGAATCGAAGTGGAGATGCTTGTGTAATCCGGACGACACACACAATGCAGCGAGGGCTGCATTAGAAACCATCGCTCCCTAGAGTGCCACAAGTCAAAAGATTAAACAGTAGCAGCAACTTGCCGATCCTACCTTTAGCATTGTCATAGCACCCGGTGACAAGTGATCCTCGCGACAGAATATGTATCGCACCGTCACTAGCCATGTCAGTTCAGTGCCAAAACTTCGCCGACGAGTGGAGACATACGGAAGTCAAGGATAGCATCTCCAAGGAATTCCAATCGCTCATAACAAGTGGCGTCGTAACCGTCTACCGACGCGTGAGTCTGGAATTTTCGTATTAGCATACGTGCGGGAGACCTCAAGAGTCAAACCGTTCACCAATGCTTGGACAAGGAGATGAGGGAGGCGGAAGCGGTGCCCGATGATTGCCTCGACAGCTTCTGTGGTACCCTGACGAAGCGGCCTACCGCAGGTGGAGGGGACCGCAAGTGCCATCCGACGGAAATCCTGCCAATGGTGGATGAGGGGGATCGGAACTTGCAATGCTTTTGCAGCCTGGAGTGCGCTATCCTGTCCCCCAGACAAGTACGCCGCTCCGATAATGGCTTCTGTGACGTCCGCAATTGTCTTAGTCAATGATATCGTCAACACCACTTTTTTCCGGTCAGGGTGTTCCTCAGATACCTTGTCACCTAGCCATTGAATCACATTCTCGTCTCGTAACTTCTTCTTCTTCTTCTTCTTGAAGACATTACTTGCATTCTTGTCCTCGTCTTGACTAACTGAGTCTTGTTTGCCCTGCAAGATATCCGCCGTGACATCGATTTCATCTCCGCTGCCTGCAGGTTCTGCCATGGTTGAAAGGGATAGAGGATCAACGGTGAAATTTGGGGGATACCACAGCTTGTGGCTAAATGGTCTACTTTGGACATACTGCGGTAAACCTATCCGATCAGCGTTTTGCATCAACACTTTGTTGCTGATGATGCGTTGGCGTGTGGTGTGCAGGGCCCCCTCGTGTTGTGCTGGATTGGTGACGAAAACGTAGACGGACGCAAGATATTTCAAAAATGAATCCCCTGTAACAGGTGAAGTAAGGCGCGAAATGAGTGATGGAACTAATATCAAACCAACCAAAAAATTCCAATCTTTCATAATCAACTTCAAAACCTGCGGAAGGCGCGGAAATGGCGGACAACAGGAGATTCTCATGAATCGAACAACCGAATAAGCTGGCATTGAGCTCGTGAACAATGAAGAAGTCTTCTATCCGTTTCATAATGGACGGAAGAAGAAGCGCCGTCCGAAAGGTGCTGCTCAATCACGTCAGTATTCGGGAGCGGCACACAGCTAGCAAGATTGAGTTCGTCACCTGGCAGGAATAGTAAACTTGGCACTCAGCTCCGGAATTAAGTCTGGGAGAATGTCAGCATCCCGATGAGACGTCAGGGCTCAATCACGCGTACATTTGACGGCCGCTTTAACGGGCTCTGTGGCGGCGGCCCTCGTGGTCGGATTGAGGTGATTCCCGGGCATGGCAACTCCAGACACCTCTACGAGGGGCTGCGAGTAATCCGATAGGCCTTCGAAGCATTTCCGCCTAGCCTTGCAGTATTCAATCAAGTTCGCATATCCTGCCTCTCGCTCGAGGAACTGTGAGCACACAACCAGAGCAATAATTTTTTTCACTTACTGGACTGTCTTCAGGTTTGCTCAAAGGGGTCAAGTCCTGCCGGAGGCGTGCTACATAATACCGCCGGGTGAATTCGACCAACCGGTCTTGTACAACAAGGTCATGCACCCCCTCCGGGGATGCGTGGAGCTCCTCTAAATCGAATTCTACCATCGACGTATTTCCGGCAAGTTCGATGGTATCCCATGATATGTAGTCCATGAAGTGGACTGGATCCAAGGATGGAGTATCCACTTGTTCAGGAAGCTTGAGCGGCGCAAACATGTAAGCCATCTTTTCCGGGGGACAAACGAACGGCTTGTTGGATATTGCCCGGCAAATCCTCAGAGTAAACAGGTAAAGGGCTTCCATGCGCTGTTCGTCCAACTCGAGAGGTGGTGCACGGAGGTTTCTTAAGGTCTCCGACGCTCCTGGGAAGAAGAGACGAAAGGAAGGGATATGCGGCAGTGGTTGGCGAGTCAAGAGCATGATTGGAGCGTAGTCTACACCTCGTCGGTCTACGTAGATGACGAGAGGGAACAAACGGCGTTTTTGAAGACGAATGGAATTCGACCAGAAAAGGGACCGCTTGCGAGGATAACAACGGTTCCCAGACACTTTGTGTGCAGCAAGTGCTGCTGAACCACTTGTATCAGGTTTGAGGTGGTGCTGGGGCACTGGGAACAGGTTGTTACGCAATGCACCATGCTCATACAGTTGTACGCAAGCTTCATATGCAGCTGATCGGCGAGCGTGAGCAGGTGTTAAGCGAGTAGGCCCGATTACATGGTCGATGGGCCCGCCAACCGGCAGCGTCACAGTACATATCCATGCTTGCTGGTTTACGGGAATAGAAACTTCTTTCGTGATCAATAATGGCGCGCCAGAGAAGCTAGTTTTCTGGGTGACGGCAACGAAACGATAGAGGGCCTCGAGAGCATCATGCTCATATAATCGCCTCCCTGTTATTGGGTCCTCTATGCAAGGCCACGAGCCCATGTCAGCTTCGTCACCGAACTGGATAGGAAGCCGATTTTCCGCTAGGGGTGATGGTGGAATGGGAACCCCTCCACTATGGATGATCACGGGAATCCACCATTCGCTGAATACTCCTTCCGAAAATTGTGTCAATACTTGGCGATGCACATCGTTACCATTCTCCACCATATGAACAAGGCGACTGGAGGGTAAGGATGCGTGGGCGCATGCATATGAAAACGATAGCTGGCTCTCGAATGTATCATATCTGTAGAAGATCAGATGCACATCACAACTCGGAAGGTTCTGGTTGGAAGCCAACCTGATAACAAGCAAAGCGGGAGGGACATCCAGATCCTCCAGCGTTTTTGCCAAGATCAAGAGGTTATACTTCCCAGTTTCGAAATCCCGTCGCATATCGGCCTACCTAACGATTGAGCGATCAGAAGCATCGCGGAGGGACAATATATACCTGGTGGTGGACATCGATCACAGGAAGGTTTCCAGTCACAGCGAACGGACGCAAGAATTCCAACCCATCGGTCATCACACGCAGCAAGTCAGCCATAACGGCCGCGACACAACCTTGGCGTACTTGTGCAATGTGAGCAAAAAAACGGTTGTGATGGGGAACATGCTCACCGAAAATAATACCACGGAAGTCATCTCCACAAGGCTCATATGCCCTCAAAACCTGGATTAACCGCGAGAATTTGAGGGTGACGTTGAAACCTCGGGAAGAGGGATTTGCATTCGGCATTGAAAAATCCCAATTTTCGATGAGATTCCGGATCTCGCTTGCTCCCTTCTCTACAGGGTCATCAGTACCACATTCAGGGATTATTCCGATCCCTTTCAATGCGCGACGCCAGACAAGATCACCAGCGCAAGAGCCCAACTCTTGCAGCGCGCAATCTGCGTCCCTGAATAAGGACTCACACATACTCCCACTAGGATCCAATTGATGGATATCCTGTGTGAGCCTGCTTTGCGATCTCGTATGAGTGGGCTCATACTGGATGACGACTTGTAAAGGGCGAAGTCGCTGTGGAGCAGAGTAAGCTGTCTCGGCAAGAAGCAAACTCTCCATTTTTCCGATATCAGCACCGGTCATGGGTAAACTGAATGCAAGGATTCTCGGCCTCACGAATATGCTCGGGCAACGGCAGAACCACTCCAAGACATCGGACAACGGCCGACCCTCCAGTAAAGTCGAATGAGCCTCAGCTATCACAAAAGCGATAAGGTGTGAAATTGTCCAGATTCCCCCAGCGACGTGACTGAGCAATGTCTGTGGACAAGTTGTGAATATCGTGAGGAGGACATGAGCCAGCCTACTTGCATCGACGGAACACACTACAACCTGATTCACAGACAGATCTGGGGTATCTACGTGACCGTGGCACGCAGCGACTCGCAAGCGAGATGTGACAGCTATCTTCGTTGCTAGCCCATCAATTTGCGCGTTGTTTCTAAATCCATGGTATGAACATGGCTGGAGTTGATTTCCGAGAAAACAGCCTACGGGACCACCACAATGGACACCTGTCGACGAGAAGAGTCGCTAGGGAATGCGGTCAGGTTCTCAGCAACCCACATCAAAAATTTGCATGATAGGTTGGTAACATCTACGCATGCCAGTGATGTCAGTGATAAAAGAGGAGTTATATGAGTGACGCTGTACCATCTGAGCGACTGTATATAACGATCGCTGAGGAACCGTCAGTAAGGGAATTTTAACGTCCTAGCAAACTCACTATTGCGAGTCTTTGCGAGCTCAAGCAACTCGTCTGCAGAGGCAGAAGTAAATACACTGGACGAATGCTTTTGGTGCGCTGAATGTGGAGCGGCTGAAGTTTTCGCTTTCTTTGAAGACAGAATGGAATAGGTGTCACTATCTTGGTTACTCGACTGTCTTGTGCGCTTCAGAGACACCATGTTCAAATCGAGTTCCGGCGTGAGATCAACAGAAGACGTTTCAAGGAGAGCAGTGGGCTCGTCAGCAACTTCTTCTTCCAGCTTGGCTCTTGGCAAGATGAGCATCGAATGTGATTGACATGAGCTATCTTTCCAGACCTTGAGCATCGGGGAACGTCTCGGAAGATGGCTGGAGCCAATGTTTGCACTTATCAGTGTTCAACTCTATGAAGCGCTCACCAGTGGCCCGTGGCAACTGTACAGGGCAAACACCTCAAATAGGGACCAAACATTGTGTCCCACTTCCATGACGGACTTCAGCGCCGGGACACGGCCTAGCGAAAGACGTACAACCCGTGTCTGACTGACATGGTGAACAATGCTCCGATGATACTCTCGCTCGCAGAGCAGCTAACCTTAGAGCCTCCGTCGCCGAAGCCCATACCACGGCATCGACACGGCCCCGAGCTCTGCCTTCCTGCGCGACTCCCATCTATAGGTTCGCACGATCGCTTGTCAGTACACATTATCACCAACGTTTCTCAAGCTTTCTTGCAGCGTGAAGCCAGCCAGGCTGCTCCCAAAGCTATCCTTCGGCAATTGCGCCGCAGCCCCACACCACCCTCTAGTCCTCCACCGTCCGAAGAGCCTGAAGATAGCCCAACACGGAATAGTGCCTCGCTGAGTGCATCTCCGACATCACCAACTACGCCATCAAGTTGGAGCATCAGTCTACCGAAGTTTGGTTCCACCAAGACATGGAAGGAGCCTCAGGTATGAACGTCTCATCTCTAATGAACCTGGGATTCATCATCGATGACCTCGACAGCCCTTCGAAGTCTTCAGAGCCATCGAGCGTAAAGATATTATGTTTCTTATGGAAGTTCGAGATAGAGCATTTCCGGTTAGTTCCCATAGTTTATGAAATATACGAGTAACCTGACAATGGGTAGCATCTTCTGCGCAAAACTGGTGATGCCACCCCCCTTCTTCACGCCATGCGGATCGGTCAATCACACAGAGATGTAGCGATACTTCTTCTTGGTGCCTTCTCGCGTTGGATAAATCACCTTGACGATAACGAAGTGCAACTGCCCAAGACCAGAGTTATTTTGAAAGCCCTGAGTACTGAGGATAGTCCTTACTGTCTCGTTTACTTACTTAGGGTCAGGAACGAACCTCAAGCTTGCGATTGATTATGGCCTGCACAAATCACAGAGCGACCTGATAGCTTCCTTTTTACAGACCTTAGTGATGAGTGAAGGTGACAAATGGGTACGAGCCCAGGTGTCGACTGTTTCCCTTGCGTTGCGGTCAGGTACAGCTGGCAAACCTGTCAATACAGCTTCCGCCGCAGTGCGAAAGTTTGCGACCAAGGAGTTGAGCAAGGCTGATGCAATAGCAGCACTTGAGGATTAGTGGGTGGAGGTTCTTCTGCAAGTATCTGGTCTTAAGAGCATCTTATTAGCGTGGCAAACGCTACCGCCGATCTTTTGTTGCTCAGTGCCTGGTCAATGGCACTTGAAGCTATTGAGGGAGAACAGATACCGGTGAGTATCCCAATAGCAACATTTCCTGCGCAACGTTCACATCGTTCAGTTTTATTACTTCGCACGGGATGACAGGGTTTTCAGGGCTTTTGCTGATCGCATTCATACTCATCGAAATGCAATTCATCGCCATCTAAGTCGTCGTTTGAAGTGGCAATTGCGTGTATTACACCAAGTTCTTGAAGGTCGTAATACGACCTATTCTGTCTGTGAATTCTCCTTCTTTACGCTAATATGCTGATGCAACATAACAGGCTAAGATCGAGCTTCTCGCGGGCGAGCTTGATCAAGGAGAGGGCGTTTGATCAACGTTGTAACGGTGATGTCAACTTGCAATGCATTCCCCAGCATTTCCACGCGTATGATTGAGACCTGATCTTGGACAATGTCCGCTGAGCAGAGGTATGCTCGTACAAGGTGCCCTCCGGACTCAAAGTCATATCCAATCGGGCGTATCGTCGAGCAAAGAGTAATATTCTTGCCGCAAGTCTCTTTTAGTGTCTCTTCAGTGCGGAGACTTGCGCGCCATGTCGTGTGAGCCTTTGACAACTCACTCCACCACATGGATGCATATGTCGATGGCATACATTGCAACCAAGTGTAATCGAGCAGTTCTCTATCAGTGTCTATACATCATTTAAACCAGTATATGCGAAATCAAAGTATGATATGAAAGTCAAAGCAATAACTTCATGCCTGTCCACCATGACCAACCCCCTATTAGGGCAAGGCTGAGGAGTGCAAACGACAGCTTGAGTTGTATGACTGTATACAACCAAATCGTGGCGAACTGAGGGCACTGGTGATACACTTGCATAAGCTTGAATTAACTCCTAACCCTGAAAGGGATGTTGCGCACCTGGGCTATATTCTTCAGCCAAGATCCACGGTTGACAAGCCATATCATGCGTGGCCCAACGCCGAGGGAAAGTAAGAGCAGTCCAAGCTGTGTTATCGTATTGTTCTTGTGCCGAATTGCTAATCCATCGTTGTAAATGTGCCTCCGAGGGTAAGTTTAAGCTAATTAACTCACTGTAGAACATGAAGAGTGCCATGACTTGGGGATGGTTGGGTGAGTTCGATGCCACAGCTTTGAGTTATGAAACGTACTCGGAACTGTATTTACGAGTCTGCCCATGATATCACTGGGAGACGGTTGTTTCGCGTACTGGTGGTGGATCAAACTTGTAACGTGCATGTTAATACAAGTGCGGTTATGCATCTCCATACTCACATGTCCATCATGATGAGGAAGAAAGTGTGCGGCATTATGATCATGAGCGCATTGAAGAATTCTTCGACGAGTGGGGATGGACCATCGTACTCTTCTTGCTCAGGATGTGTGGGTGCGGACGAGGATGTCAAGGGACTTTGTTCGGAATCTTTGAACCTTTCAAGCAAGCCGCTCTCTTGAATCAACCGCCATTTCTCCTCTTCGGGTATTTCTACGAGAGGTTTCTGTTCTGTAGGTGATTTTGGCTTGCCCTTCCGGTTCTTCGACATGGGCGGAACTGAAGTGATGCCGCCAGTCGGACTGCCGTGTACAGTATACAGTAGCACTTGCGCTGCGGGTCAAACATGTTTACTGCAAATCCTGGTCCAAGCTATGACAGCACAAAAGGACAAGGAGAGACTGCTCAGCATACTACATGCTCACGGTCAAGAATTTCTGAGCGCGTTTGACATTCCCGCTCCACCAAAACACAAAACGAAGGACCCGGATGGTTCAGTGTCTGAGGAAGAATGGACAGGCTGCGGTTCGTTAGCCAACACAGACACCTCCGAGATAGCTTCAAATGCCAGTGGCGAACACGATGGCGGTGTGTAGCTAATCTCCCAAGATTCCATAGGTTGATGATTCCACAGGCTTTGAGCAAGAGGACGATGACTTCGCCGCGAGTTCATCGCGCACACCAGATGTCACGGTGTTCCTAGAATCAACACGGAAACAACCAACAGCCAGCCTTTCGGCCAAGGAACACAGGAAATCATTCATGGTACACAGGCTTTGGTGTTGCAAAGATCACCCTTAACCTTTCTTTAGTCGTCTAAACTGTCCAACATCACATTATCCTCCATGCAACCCGTATCCAAAGAAAAGATACCCGATGGAGAGTCGGACGACGAACGGTACGTGTTCCAAATTACCTTGTTCGTCCAAGATGCATTCAAACATTCTGATTCATTGGAAAGGACGAATACCCAAAACGACGCCCTCCTCCATCGTTTAGTGCATACTAAACTGCTCTCAGGATCCCTTAACCCGGAACTCAATCTTAACCATGCTCAGAGGGGGAAGGCGTTGGCAGGCCGTGTCCTAGAGTTGGCAGGAGAGGCCAAGCTCGGCAAAGGCGAAAGCGCGTTTCGTCAAGAGCAGCGCAATAAAGCGGCAAAGCACGTGCGGGATGGCTTGGTTCGGAAACAAAAGGTGCAAGAGCAAAAGGCCCTTGATGAAGTACTGTTTGCATTGTTACACTCGATGTTTTTGTTGATCTTGTGGCAGGCTAAAAATTTGGGCAATTATCATCCAACCCTCAAGCGACTTTATGACTCAAACCCATCCTCCATGCCAAAGAAGAAACGAGCCAGAGGTCTAGGAATGGGCGTCGGGAAATTTGTCGGAGGTACCCTCAAGCTTAGTCGAGAAGAAATTGCGTCAGTGACCGGATCAGGAAAACGGTTACGGGATGGTCGACGGGAAATGCGCCAAAGGCCACGTTAGACAACAAAGCTATCAGCGACTCAGGCTCCCACCGGTCCGCGCACGCCTTGTTTACGACAATATTTTGAGTTGCATAATACACTACGTTCTCAAGACGCATGACACAGAACTGTTCTCATGAATATTTTTAAAAAACGGCACCTTCAAACGTGGAGTGCCTGTAACCCGCTACTAATGTCAGCTTCATCATCCCGGTGCTGCACAGAGTGTGGAACTGCGTAATCTCCCCCCGATCGTCTGTCGTCAGAAATGGAGCTTCGGGAGTGATTAGCTCATGCAACACAGGGGTGAGGGACCATCGAGCTTACTTGGAATACTGCTGGGGCGTTCTCTCCATAGACACTTGACTGGTATGTGTCCTGTGTGACGCTCGAGAGGACACTCTCCCTGGGGTGTGTATCTCCGACCTTCCTTGATGTCCATCATGATAGTCTCCATGCTCTCTGTATTCACCACGCCCTCTGTAACCTCCGTGATCTCTGTATGGGTCGAAATCCCTGTCGCCTCTGTGATCTCTGTGATCTCTGTGATCTCTGTATTCGCTATAGTTTGGATAGTCAGCGTAACCTCGGTGCCGGTGATCACGGTGATCACGCCTGTCAGTTTCTCTGTAATCGCGATACTCTCTGTGTTCTGGGTGATAATCATAACCCCGCCTATATGAGGGATCAGCGCGGTAGCTGTGACTCCTATCACGTCTGAGAGCATTCTAAGCTACTGGTCAGACAGCGTGACGATATCTCACCTGTGCTGGCTGGAAGAGGGGTAAGTATCGATTCGGACGATCTGAGGTTCACTATACCCATGATGGGACCCTCTGTCGTGATTATCATACCTGCTCACACATTTGAGAGGGTGATGGCGCGTGAAACGACTCGCTCTCACCTATACAATTCTCTCCCATGCTCGTCCTGGACCACGAATGGACCTGGACGTAATGGCCGGGACCTTCCACTGAAGTCCCCGACTCTGAAAAGGGACCGATGTCATAATATAGGGGGTGGGGAGATTGCAAGGATTACCTAGTTATTTCGTTTCCGTGTTCATCTTGAAATATTACATTCATCCCACCTGGGATGATGTAGTAGATGGGGCCCTCTTTCTCGTAGCGGCCGGTACGATCGTGTCTATCAAGATAGATTTCTTGATTATGGTGTGAACGGACCTGAAAGTTCAGAAAAAAACGTCAGGCCTCAACCTCTTGAGCACGGGGCAGTGGCGAACATCATGCACCACCTCATAGGGGTAACTCCCGTAGATATCGGTTGGTGATCTCGAACCCGGTACGTGACCCCCAGAGTAATAGTTGCGTGGGAGTGGCGGAATCTATGAGGAATTACTCAAAGTCACATTAATGAGTGACAATTCTGCACGTACCACTCTTTCACTCGGGTGCATCAAAGGTGGAGTACGCAAGGCCTCGATAGTGTGATCACTTCCAGATGAC
Organism: Boletus patriciae; assembly: GCA_038093075.1. Lineage (NCBI taxonomy): Eukaryota > Fungi > Basidiomycota > Agaricomycetes > Boletales > Boletaceae > Boletus > Boletus patriciae. The sequence goes on from JBBPRK010000027.1 coordinate 65,898, forward strand.
CTGCTCGTCATGACTATCGGCTCGTCGGGGTTAATTCGCCCCCCGCGACCACTATGGAACGAACTAGCGTGCTGTAGTGGTGGGGGGCGATCCATCAGTCTTGAGACGTCGTGCAGCCTTTCTGCATGCTCGCGATGATCGCGTTCGGATAACGTCTCCAAAACAGGACTTTCGAGCGCTGGTCCGAGAGAAGCCAAAGCTGGATCTATCTTGACAGGTCGTGCATTAAGAGCACCTCCCATCACTGCGTCGGGACTGTCGACTCGAACGTATCCTTCATTATAATCTTCTGCCTCGGTCGGGGTACGTGACGGCAACGGGGTGAAAACCTAGTTATGCAGGCTTGTGAAGCAAAGAGATGTCGTGGATCAATGCGGATGCTTACGGGTTCTCTCCTCTACGGCCGGTGGTCAAAGATGAGTCTACACATGATGTTGAACATGACTTGCCTTGTTGCTTGATCTTCTCAAGACTCGCGGCTGTGATCGCATTATGGGCTCTGGTTGGAAGTCCACAGCCGGCGGATAACCCTGGGGATAATCATCATATATTGTGGGATCTCCACGATGAGTGCGATTGCGGGAACCCGAGAATGGCTTGAACATGTTGAAGGGCATCCTCAAGGTGCAGGTGAAGCTTTGAAGGCTGATGTGTGCGGCAACCGCCTGGTTTCAGAATTTATGGTAGGTGGGCATGAGGCAGCCGTATGGCTGGCACTTCACACCCAACGATCAGCCATCCCTCGGGATTAATGAGCGCAACACGAGGCATCGGCGGATATATACTCGTGTGGTCATACTCTTTAACTAACAGTCGCGAACAAATAGATTCCATGTCCCCCGCCGCAGCCGCATGATAAATCCCACCCGTGCCAGGAAAACCCTCAGACCATCGAGTCCAACTTAGAGCTTGATGCCGAATCTTATGTTTAAAGGTACCGAGCGCAAGCTTGACTCCATATACAGACCCGCCCAGCCGCATTACGCCACCAACGAGTGGTATTTCACTAGGACATCAGGCCACCCAAAGTACCACTTTGATGCTGAAGTTGCTTCACCTGTCCAAGAGCATGAGCAACTTTACTGATCGCTTCCGCAGTGGCTGCTACACTCGATGGATCCAAGAGATTGGGACTAATGCAGGTCATAGCAAGTCTCTCGGAGAGCGCCCCGAGGGCCAACTCCAGTGCCTGGATAGATGCATCAAGAGGCACCGAGGCTGCCGGCACAGCGGCGACCTGACCCCCACGATAAGCATTTGAATTTGAAAGGATTGCATGGATACTCGCCAGCTGCGCACTCCGCAGTTCAGAATTCGCCCGGCGGGAAAGATCCACGGTCAGCTGGTTGCGGTGTCAAAATAGTTTCCTATGACGACATCAGAATTACCTTGGAGGTCTGAAGAGGAGGATCGAGAGTGGGAAGCTGAATTGGCTGTGGGCTGTTGTGGGAAATAGTTCTGCTTCTGCCGGATGGCCCTGATTGTGATCCCCAAGTTAGCCCGTGTTCAGGTGCAGAGACTCCTGCTGATACGGGGACAAGACGCTGCCATCCTTCTGAATCCTCGGTAATGTATACGGTCCCACATATGACACATTCCTGTCAGGAGGATGTTATACGTGATGACCAAGCTTGCGGGATAACCACAGACCTTGCGAGGATTTTTGTCAATACCTGTCTTTGGTGGGCTGACAAGCGGAACTCCAAAGCATCGGGTATTAGGGCACTCCTCTCCCAACATCGCCCACCCCTTTAGTAAACGCTTCCCGATTTCAGTCGACGCCTGATCTGATTGCTGGCGACGTCGAACCATGTCCTCTGTTTCGACTGGAGGAGCGAAAGTAGGTGAACTCAAAGTGCTGGAGAAATCCGTAGGCGGGGTTGATGGCCGTGAACCATGTGATGTAGAGGAAACAGTAGAGGATGATTGAGACTCCATTCCTTCACTCCACTGGGCTTTATTGCAGGGTTAATACCGGTAGTAGCGTGATAACAAAGAACTTGCTCACTTTTTGGAGGCCCATCGCAATTGGCACAGTAACGGACGTCAGGCTGTTGGCCTTCCGGCGATCTCAATAACGGAACTCCTCCGCAAGAGGGTGAAGGACAAGGGCAGTCCGTGAGCACCTGATGTCATTCCCATAAGTAGGATTCCTCCGGGGGACAATGGCCATACCCATCCTTTCAGCATATACTCTCCGAGTTTGTTGGACACATTGACGATCTTACTCATAATGCTGACTCGGAGAGTCTGGGAACAAGCAGAGACTGAATTGATGCGGCGGTGCGCGCTGCGATCAGAGTGTTATTGAACACGTGACATCCAGTCAAGCTACTCAGTGCTAGTGCCACGTTGGCACTGCATAGGCAGTCGCGTCGCACTGCACTCGAACCTCTTCCGCGTCATGAAATGGCCAACGCAATGGCCCGTCTCACTCGCAGTCTATCTTTTAACAATTCTTGACAACCCCGTCCTTGCTCAAGTATCTACCGCTGGAGCGACTGTCTGGACAAGTCAGCGAAAGCAGGCGTTCCGGTACGTCTTTGAATCCTTGATTTCGTCGAGTGGCCCACGTGTAACACCGTGCAGAGATGCCACTCGCGATCTGTGGTATCATGGTTTTGACAATTACATGTCGAAGGGTGCGCTTTTAGTGATCCCTTGCACGTGCGTTGCCTAACGAGTCTACAGCTTTCCCGCTCGATGAGGTGACTTGGTTTTAATGATACATCAACTGCACGATATTGACCGATGCAAGCTCTCACCACTTTCCTGTACAGGGAGGGGCCCGGACTGGGAAAATCCGTATGGTTGCCTCTCATGTAGAGAATGACGCTAACAATAAACTAGAGCGAACATAGCATTTAACGATGTTTCCGGAAATTTCTCCTTGACACTTGTTGATGTACTGGATACCCTCGTTGTACTCGATGATCCACCAGGTTTCCAAGACGCGGTCAAAAATGTCATCGACTGGGTTTCTTTCGACGTAAACACAAAACCACAAGTATTTGAAACCACGATCCGTGTCCTCGGTGGCCTTCTGTCTGGACATACATTTGCCAGCGAGCCAGGCCAGCCATTTTATCTTCCATGGTACCGGGGACAACTTTTGACCATGGCTTACGACCTCGGTAAGCGACTGTTGCCTGCATTTGCGACCCCGACTGGGCTTCCGTATGCCAGAGTAAATATTATTTACTTCGGTCGGATCCGTAGGCTCACGTCTCCCCAGCTTAATCTCCGGCACGGTGTTCAGAGGGGGGAGTCTCTGGATACCTGTTGGTCATTTCGGCGTTTCGGCGGCAATATCTCATTCGATTCTAGGTACCGCTGGGGCAGGTTCTTTGATACTTGAGTTTGCTACTCTGAGTAGACTTACTGGCGATGAACGCTTCGAGAAAGTCGCCTACAAAGCGTTTTTTGCACTATGGAACCGCAAGTCAAATCTTGGTTTAGTGGCTAATACCATCAACATTTGGACCGGGGTCAGTGCTAACACCTATTCCCTTTTTTCCCTTCCCGACGCTTATTCTGGTCTAGTTATGGACACCTCCTGAGGTCACGGGAATCGGTGCTGGCATAGACTCTTTCTATGAATACGCACTGAAATGGTACATTTTAAGTGGTGTGTCATTTGCAATGTTACATATACTGATCTCTTTCCTTACTATCACGTCACAGGAGAAGTTGAGTTCTTGGATGTCTGGCAAGAAGGGTACGCAGCAGTCATGCGACATGTCCGTTCTCTCGACGGTCACTCGGTAAGGCTATGGTCCCCCACTTTCCCGCTGCCCACCGATGACCAGTTTTAGTACCGTATTGTCAACCCACATACCGGAGACCAGATCTATTCGACAATAGACTCACTCTCCGCCTTCTGGCCAGGTTTGCAAGTTCTCGGTGGGGATATTTCTAACGCCATCAAGTCTCATCTGATTTGTGAGCACCCGCATGACGTCGCATTGAGTCGTAGTCTAACCCTTGTATAGACTGGAACATATGGAGGCGGCATTCAGGATTGCCTGAGGTGTGGGATGCACATGCTATGCAGGCGACGTCCTTTCAATATCCCCTTCGCCCCGAATTCATCGAATCCACGTGGTATCTCTACAGAGTACGTAGCCGTGGTAATGATCTAACCCGCTTTTGCTGATACATTAATTAGGCCACCCGGGACACCTACTACCTTGATGTCGGAGAGCGCGTTTTGAGGGATCTCATTATTAGAGCAAAGGTAGACTGTGGACTCACCGGAATCAAAGACTTACGCACCAACGCAAGGGATGACAGGATGGAATCATTCGCACTTTCAGAAACCCTGAAGGTACTTTCCCCCTTCGTTCCAAAGACATTTAGGATGATCTGATCACGCCTCTTAGTATCTGTACCTTCTTTTTGATGAAGAGAATCGTCTGAACAGTGATGATTCGCATTATGTGTTGAGCACAGAGGGACATATTCTTTCCCTTCCAAAGCATGCTCTCAGGCCTATGTCAGCTGCGCGTCGAAGGCTTCGCAGGGAAGAAAGTCTCCAGTGCCCCGCATATCATCCTTTCCAAGGCTTTGTCCCTAATGGTGTTGTGGAAGGTCTTATACGTGGAGTGGGCTCGCGCCCCGACGCCGACTATGCAAGAGAGCTGACCGGACTGAGACCTCAGCCGTTGGACGAACGCCATTGGTCCCCCGACGGCTGGTGCTCTTTGCCTCAAGTCGATCCATTTGTGAGACCTGTTTGCTGGGCTACTTGACTCTTGACTCTTAGTTGTGACAGACGTATGACTTTATCATGTCCCCCGGGGGCCGCGTAGTCACGGAGGACCCAAATCCAGGAAACGAGAAGCTACAACTTGTGGCGGATGGATTCTTACTCCAGAACATCACTGGAATTCGAGCACATATCGTCAGTCGCCTGGATGGAAAGGGATATGACATCACTAAACGTGAGTGGATTAGTTTGCCTTGTCAAGCTTGGTGCTCAGTTCCCCGCACTAGTCGGCCCACACTCTGTTCGGACTGGCCAGTTGGTCTATATCAACGACACAGCATTGCTCTTATCAGAAGATGGATTTAAAGCTCCACACACCCCTGACGTCCGTCTCCGGATATTTCTCGACACCATGGATCCCATACTTCCAGCTCGTCCCGGGATGGTAGAATTCAATGGCGGATTTCACGTAACCGCCCACACTGCTACATTTGGTGCAGACGTAACCATGGCAGGTAGTCCAAAATCGCTGGTTTTTGGGCGCGCTGAGGGGGTCCAGATTCGAAGAGATGACGCCAACTTGCTCGGATGCCAGCCCTTTGATCAAGACTTTGCTGGCGATGCCATCTTCTTATGGAGGGGCCATTGCACCTTCCTAGAAAAGCTTACCTATGCTCGGGACGCAGGTGCCTCGGGAGTCATCGTTGTCAACACCGACGACACTTCTATTAATCCTTCGGCTACCTCAGATGAGGTAGCAGCGGCGGGCGAGCTCCACGACGTTGCACTCGTACTGCTATCGCATACGGCAGGAAAGAATATTGCTGCTATGTTGGATGCTTCTGGTTTGTTTGGATATGGTAATGTTCTATTTTCGATTGACCCAGAAGGATGGTCCAGTCAACCAAAGGCTGGGGGAAATAAACATGATCAAGGAGGCCAGACACCACATGTACTGCACATCAACGGGCATCCTTTACTGAACACCCGGTTGTTGGTATAATGCTATCTTGCTAGACCTGTGGGATCACAATCCCGAACCCTGCACGGTGGGGAGGAGGGTTCTGTGAAGCGTGAATTTATTGGCATCAGCAAAGATGGAGACGATTTGTATGGCTGTATGCATCGGCACTTCACTCGGTCTATCGTCGATGTCTTTACCCATGATAATTCGTCGTGCCATCTAATTGGTCCCTACACGCACTGGTGTGATCACACATTGCACTTGCACAAGAACGTTCTTACACGTACTAATTGCAGCCTATGCTTGATCTGAATTGCCCAGATATCGGACTTACCATGACGACGAGGTCTGTGTTACCCGCATCTGTCCGAATTCCCGAACCTAGTATGCCTTACGGAAAGCTACTCTAGCGGAGTTAGAGGTCGCCGCCGCATCTGAAAGGCGGTCGAGTAACTATCTGAGAATTTTGATTGATGGACACAAGCACAGGACCTGGACTAGCTACCTAAAAGGTGCCACCGGCAGTCCGCCCTGCCCGAGCCGGTCCCAGATATTACTCGGAGGCGCCCATCGTCCAAGAGGAGCGCCAATCATGGTTCGGAGGATAGGCCGGAAAACGGTCCCTCGGACTGCGAGGGAGAGGGTAGCGCCGCACGAGTTCGAGAGATTTATCGGGATACCACGGAGAGATAAGGCGGCGAAACTGGCACTTGTAACCAAAGTAGGAATAAGCGAGAAAGGCACCGCGAACCATCGACGACGTGGAAATGGAACAAGGTGTCAACGCGAAGGCACTGCACAAGGCACAGCTGAAGGGCACAATCTGCCAAAGTACATCTGTCGGGGCCCGGAGGCATGTGAGCGCGGACTCTTCAATGCATCATAATTCACCTTGCACGAGCTCGGTTAGGACTGGCGTGTTGGCGCCGCAGCAATACCGGTGAACGTTTGACTCGCCTTAGCGACAGCCAACAAGCAAATATATAATATCGGCACCACCTACCAAGAACGAATTTAAATAGTGCAAGAGGGGTTCAATAATAAACTAGGGTTTCGACGCGCCAGTCGCAGGTTATTCCTGGGCCTGAATGATCGAATAAACAGGATCCTCAAGAGTCCAGTTCTTCCGCAATGCAGATACCTCCACAATGAACAAGTACTCCAAGATATTCCCGCCCTGCATACGGACAAGTGAACCCGCCGCACTGGCGGAGCCACCTGGGGAAGGGTGGTGACTGAGTAACATCTCGATGGGGAGGCTGTACACACACGCACCGGTAGCAATCAGATCATCAACGATGACGACGTTCTGTCCGTGGCGAATAGCTCCGTCTTGCATCTCAAATACGTCCTATCACAGAGAATCAATCAGGAAGTGATACGTGCAAAGAGATAACCAACGCACGGTGCCATACTCCTTCTCATACGAGGCTTGCTTGCATGGTCCCGGAAGTTTCCCCTTTTTCCTCACCGGTACAAAGGCCGCGCCCAACCGCAGAGCGATAAGGGGGCCGATGAGGAACCCTCTCGCGTCCAGACCAACGACGACATCCACCTTTTTGCGGACTGATTTGGGTATCGTATGGGAGGTGATGTGATAGACAAAGTGGGTGATCAGCGTCTCGAACGCGACAGGATCGCGGAAAATGGGGAATATGTCGAGGAAATCGACGCCCTGTTGAACGGTTCCTTACTTGAGAACCAATCACACGAAAGAGAACGGACCGGTTTGGGAAAATCAGGGTATCTGGTGACGATACTCTCCAAAAGATCAACGTCAGACATGGCGGGCGCCGGACTCGGAGGGGTAGTGAGATGGTGACCCTTGGGTATGCAAGTGCGAACAAGAGGTAAAAAATGAGTTCGGGATTGGGAATGGCCCATTACTTTCGGTAAGCTGCCGTCAGCGCTGACGGAAGCAAGTAATTTCAATTTTTGAAGAATCATTCCAATCATGATCCCAGTATTTAACGTTACCGCTTGGCGGTTCTAACACAGGAAGTCGGAGGAGGTCGGCTGGCAAAAAAGGTGATTCAGGGTCAGCTAACCCGATCCGACTATCAAGTTGATTCAGATGGCCGCCCGATTTCTGATCCGGCCGCTAACGGCGCGGGAAAGTCGTCTCTGATTGGACGATCTTGGAGGATTCAAAGATATCAAATCACTACTCTACTTGGAAATGCCGACTTGCGTCGGCGAAAACCTTGCTTGACACTTGTTTGCACTGGTTAGAGAACAATTTTGGGTCACAAGTTTCATTAGACTCATTGTTCACTGTATCTATGTAACTCTATGTAA
>JBBPRK010000028.1:0-73589 GCA_038093075.1 Boletus patriciae
CCACCCAGCCTATTAGACGACCATCCTAATTCACTGCTGATTAACCCAAATCTACCCGGGTGAATTTACCAAGGTGAATTCACCCTGACCAAATCCCCGGAACACTACCCAGGAGGCGATTTGGGCAGCAACGTGTAGCGGCAAAATTGCATCTCGAACACGAGGGGCAACAACGAGGCAGCAAAGTCGTCCGTTTCATTCCCACACAAGACACAGCTATCGGATTCGAACCCATAACTACCCGCGGCCACAGCTCACCCACCCGCTCCATCAATCCAGCCCCGCTGGCGCGACACAAACCCGTAATAGAAGAACTGACAAAGTACCTGACACAACTCAGTCGTACGCAGTACCCCAGAAACATGTGAATCACCACACGTACAATCAGGTCAAGGAAGATGGTCAGCGTGCTTCCTACGACGCCCGTTAGCACATCGCGTTTCATCATAGTCTCGGAGACCGTACCAGCAAGCCAGCTTGCGTTCCTTATCAGGTAGTTGCGCTCGATCGATACGACAAGAATCGACAATGCATATGTTGCATTCCCAAGGATCGCAAACAAAAACAGACCCGGCGCAAGCCCTTCGCATCTAGTCTTCAAGTTTTTGACTGTGAACCGTCAACAGCTGTCTCCCTTCTGAATGTCGCGCTCACATATTTGTGGCAGCCGAGCTCCGACTTGAACATGTTCAGCGTCCATTCGCAATCGTATCAACTCCACAACTCACGGTATGACAATGCACTCATCCAGCCAAGCACCTGGATTCTCCACTCGAACGGTGTGTCCAGCGGAAGAGCAGGGGAATCATCACGCTCTATTCGCTCACTGATCAGATACGCAACAACTCCAGTGACCATAACAAATGCCACAGCCGCAGCGTACTGAGCAAACACCCTTATCACAGAGGTTGGGCGAGCCTCTGACCCATGCACCAGCGCATTATCTCCAAGGAGGCAGGACTGCTCTGTCGGACTGTCCTCCTCCGCTCGCAGGAGAATTCCCCTAGAGCGCTGCTTCCATCGATAGTAATACACCTGGAAAAGCAACGTGGCATCACAAAGTGTATACTGTCAAGAGATCTATTAGATAGACTGCACGAAACCCATATTCAGGAGCACTTGCATAAACGCCCAAGATGATCATGGTGGGGAGCAGGTGTGCCATAGCGGCACCCCACAGGTTGCACACATCACCCAGCAGCCATGTGTAGACAAAGAGAAGAGATAAACCCTCTCCACTTTGCAGCTGATAATTTTCTATGATCTGAGGGGAGTATACGATGATCCTACGATTGGCGAATTTTAACGGCCGTGGCCGAGTCACGGTCTAACCCGCATACGGGAGGGCTCACCAACATGCAATCGAGATCCAGCCGAGCTATGGGAGTACTATCAATTAGAGCTTTGACCCGCTGTATAGGAAGACGAACCACACTGCTTGCTACATCACTCTGCGGGAGCTCAAGCATCTTTGCGGAGAGATAGAAATAGGGATTTGGTATCCTTATCGCTTGGGAAAGTATATGGGTGGTAATCACGTGACAAGCCGAGCATTGCTCGTACGTACGAGTACGGACAATTCGAAAGTTCCTTCATCCTCCTCATGAACAGCCAAGAGGCATTCCGAAGGTTCGCACAGCAGGTCCAGCGGGCAGGTGGTCAGGGAGGTGGCGGTTATTCTGGTGGGCCTGGTCGATTTTTAGCTGGAGGGGGTTTACTTGCTGCGCTCATTGGTGGTGGATTGCTCCTCAATGCGAGTCTGTTCAACGGTGCGTCATTTCACACGTCTCAACCCCTCAGGGAATCATGCTGGTGTTTAAAGTTGACGGTGGTCACCGTGCCATCAAGTATACGCGGTAAGAGCGACAAGCCAATCTGGGAGCTTCCCTCATACTGTCTTGTTTAGTTTATATGGTGTAAAAGATGAAATTTACAACGAAGGGACACATCTCATGGTGAGTATACTACACCGTATTGTACCCCGCGGTCATTTAGCTGTTCCAGGTACCTTGGTTCGAGACACCAATCGTCTTTGACATCCGTGCCAAGCCCCGGAGTGTTGCAAGTTTGACTGGAACGAAAGGTCCGTTTCTCGTATTGGTGACGACCATTTCCCTGAAGCACATCAGATCTGCAGATGGTGAATATCACCTGCAGAGTGTTGTCAAGACCATCCACCTCGGCGATACCCAAGATTTACCGTGAACTTGGGAGGGACTACGACGAGCGCGTACTGCCTTCCATCGTCAACGAAGTCCTCAAAAGTGTAGTCGCCCAATTCAATGCTAGCCAGCTCATCACACAGCGTGAAATGGTCAGTGACGCGTAGAAACTTTTACTGAGAGGATCGCTAACCATGCCTTGTTAGGTCTCGCGATTGATCCGCGAGAATCTCACAACTCGAGCTCTGCGGTTCAACGTTGTGTTGGACGATGTCTCCATTACGCATGTCGCGTTCTCCCCTGAATTTACACATGCCGTCGAAGCAAAACAAGTCAGTTTCCTCTGATAATTTACCGGAGTTATGTCTGATCACGATCTGTTTTACCAAGGTTGCACAACAAACAGCATTCAGAGCCGCTTTCCTGGTCGACCAAGCCATACAAGAAAAACAAGCGAGTTGCTACGACCCTGATTTTGATTCTGTGCTGACTGTCTCCCAATAGTCGATCATTGTCCGCGCGCAAGGTGAAGCACGCAGTGCAGAGTTAATCGGCGAAGCGATGCGGACAAACAAAGGTTTCCTTGAACTTCGACGTCTGGAGGCCGCTCGTGATATTGCGAACGTTCTGGCCACATCGGGGAACCGCGTCATGCTCGATGCTCAAAGTTTGCTATTAAATGGTGCGCTTTTGACCTGAGAATAACGCATATATTTCCGACTGAGCGTTTAATAGTCACTGGGGAGGACACGAAGGAACTCTTGCGAGTAAAGAAGTAAATTCTTGTTGTCCCATACGTCGTGCCCCTGATGTTATAATAAATGCATCGTTTGGCATCCATTCTGCCTGCGCGAGGAAGGACTTGTGGCCCCGTTTCCTGCTAAGACGCATCTGACGATACCAGTTCGCGGTCACGTGTTCTCTTTCCTTATTATTGCGCGCGCTTCAAATCGCACCTTGTCTTCGCGAATAATCAGGATGCCGCGCAGGTTGAAACGTCCGAGGTCCACAACTAATGAATCGACACCGGGGCATGAACCTCAGGCAAGTCGGGCAGATCACGGTCTCGGGGTTGGGATGAATGCAAAACGCGTCAGATGGGATAGCCCATCGGATATGCAGGACGAATGTGATTCATCAAACTCAGATTCCTCCGGGCTAGCGAAGGTAGTGGTAATTCCCGCTACTCACCCCTCTTATTTATTTGACTACCTTGTAGATTTGTTTGAGCATATTCGGTCAGCAGTGAGTCGGATGTGGTTTGTTGTGTCGCGTCTCAAGATCTCATGTTTGTGCCAGTGGTCGCATCGGCTGCGCGTACTACGATCCCGTCAAGTGCGTCGTATATGTGCTCGAAGATACCCAAGAGGGCACCCATTATGACTTGACTAAAATGAGTCGGTGGTGCTCAATTTTCTTCTCGGCGTAATCCTGAACCTTTCGCAGTCTTGGAACATTCGGATGCGGGTGTTATACTCACTAGCTCAAAGGCTGACGATTCTTTCATTTCAATTTTGCAAAACCATGGTGAGCCCGTCTGTTCGGGACGCATATAGGGGCCTTTACTATGATTTTGATAGCGGAAGTTTCTGGTAGTGTTTTCCAGATCAGACCCCACAAAGAATTTGTTCCTAGCAAGGGTCGGAACAAGTTGTTGTCGCTGAACCTGCTGACTCGCTTGGACTGCGACTTGACTTCCAACTACGAGGATGCGTCCGACATATCTTCGGCCATCGGAATGAGGAATGCATACGATTTCATGGTTAAAAGAAGAGAAGCCACCGGAGATCCTGCGACGGAACGATGGAACGCTGTCATACGCTTGGCAAATTTCGCTTCATTGGAGTCTGCACCTCTTTGTGTAAGTCATGTAACAAACGACGTGGATCAGGGGACGATGTCTCGTATAGATATCTTCAGTAGGGGCACTTCTCGACTTCCTTACTCGCGAACGGGCAACAGGAGAGCTGGACGACATTGACGAGACAATGGAATCGGATATCTGCGGTATCGAGGTCTTGGCGCTGTACGTCGCTTTCTTCGTGCTGTTCGCCTTACTCAACTTCATCTGTTAGTGACCAGGTGATGCACGTCAATACAGATACTCTGTGGTAAGTCCATTTGATTTATATTCTTTGTGCAAGTAGCGGTATTGTCGATTCTCTGCTGTAATAGCTCCTTGCAGGTATTTGAGAGCGAAAACCATGCTACCATCCACTCAGACCAAACGAAAGAAGGACTATCACTATTTGGTTCACCCTTACTTCTCATCGCTATCTTCTCTCGCTCACTTGACCTGGTCCTTAGGTATATTGAACACTACCCGGACTGCTTTGGGTCGCTCGCTGCTTCGCACGTGGTTTATACGTCCATCATTGTCACTCCAGGTACTTCAGGCACGACATGATGCAGTAGAGTGCTTCTTGCGGGCCGAGAACCTGCCAGTGGTCGGCGCGTTACAGACTCACCTGCAAGGCATCGCGAATATCCCGAAGACATTGGGGCTCCTAAGATCCGGGAAAGGAAAGATCTCTGATTGGCAAGCATTAGTGAAGGTCCGTCCCTCTGTCGCTCTCGGGATGTTGGCTTGTTGTGAGCCGCTCCTAGTTTACCTATCACTCTGCAATGATTCGTGATGCGCTGGCGGAGCTACACCAAGGTAGACATGTCGATATTGTGGTAAGAGTGAGTATTCGTCATAAGTAAACGATGTCTCGTAGGTTCTAAAAATTGTAGCTCACCAAGGTGCTAGACGTGACTTCTTTCAAGGAGGTTGGCAATATGGTCAATGATATTGTTAGTTTTCTTTTGTGGGATTGCGATTTACTTACTTTGGTGTTGATAGATCGATTGGGAAGAGTCAGCCGAGGTGGGTCGTGTTTGCGTCCGGCCCCACGTCGACGAAGAACTAGACAAACGAAAACATGTTTACCGGGGGATTGATTCTGTCTTGGTCAGTTGTCCGAACACAATTTATGTCCGACAATACAAATTGAAGGAAAGCAGTCAAAAGTAGCCGAGCAAATATCTCAAACTGTTCCCGAGAATTACGCCGAATCTTTGAACGTCGTGTATTTTCCTCAGCTTGGTTCGTATATCTGCCACCTTGCCATGTAGTCGATGTCACTGAGCCCCCTCTTTCGAAAGGCTTTCTTATCACTGTTCCGATGCGTGAGGAGTGGGAGACAGAGACGGGGATTGAAGTGTTGGATGGATGGAGTTTCCAGGTGAATGCAGTCGAGATTTTTTCCAGAAGTAACTTATTCGTTACCCCAGTTCTCCTCGGAGTGAGTCTTCATACTTCTGTCCGTTTCCTCCAGTCTAAGTTACCCGCAGGTTTCATGTCTACTTCAAATCAAAGGAAATGCAAGGTACAAAATCTCTGGGTGCTTGAAAATATTATTGATGGCTCTTTCCAGACATGGATAACCACATCGGAGATCTACATCCAGCAATAGTCGGTATGGATCATTTTCCCCTGGAAATTGTTCCAGGCTGAGTGCGTAGACCGAGAGATCGAGATCGTTCAAGAATTACTGGACAAGGTGCTTCGATATGGCCCAGCTATGGAAGATGCCTCTAGTGTTTGTGCTGAACTTGACTGCTTGCTCTCGTTGGCGGAGGCAGCAAGAGCGTTTAACTATCGGCGTCCTCGAATGGTAGAAGATCCTATCGTGGACGTTGTTCAAGGAAGGTATGCTTGTGTCGATCTTCTGGACAGTGGGGGATAGGCACTTGAGCTCCTGCATTAGACACCCTCTTCAAGAGCAGATCTTGGATACCTTCGTTCCTAACGATGCGCGTCTCGTCGGTGGAGTGGGCTTCGGAATGTGTTATGAGGACGATAGCTCGGACGTGGGGGCCGATGCTACATGGGGTAGTGTAGTTCTTTGCACCGGGGCAAATGCTTGTGGTAAAGTAAGCACCCCTCCACGCCTCACTTGATTAGTAACTGAGAGCTATTTCTTGTAGAGCGTGTATTTGAAACAGGTCAGCAGACACGCAGCATGATCTCGACCATCGACAGCTAAGTTCAGTCACAGGTTGCATTGATTCAATATATGGCACAGGTATGTACCGAAACTGCGCGATCGAGGTACCAAGTTGGGTACACCAATTGGCCAACATCTGTTTCATAGATCGGGAGGTGGGTCGCAAAGCACCTACCAACACCTCGTGGTTTGAGCTCCCGAAGTTTTGTCCCTGCAGAGTCCGCTACATTGGGCATAGTCGATAAAAGTCGGTCCGACGTATCGTGATCACTGAAAATACTGAAATTTTGCAGTCTTCACGCGGGTCCAGACAAGAGAATCCGTTTCAAAAGTATTGTTTCGAGTTCATAGGTGGCCTCTGCTCATCCCTCTCCAAAAGGTCCAATCGGCGTTCATGATAGATCTCAATCAAGTGTCCTTCGCTTTACGAAACTGCACCTCCAAGTCCCTGATTTTACTTGATGAATTCGGAAAAGGAACGGTAGCCACAGGTTGGTCTCTCCGTTGAAATTGCGAAATTTATGTTCATGCTTCTAACGTGTTCAGATGGAGCTGGTTTGTTCTGTGGTGTCTTGAATCACCTCTTAAACCGTGGCAGAGATTGCCCCAAAGTACTCGTTGCATCCCATTTCCACGATGTCTTTCGGAAGGACCTGTTTGACCCGCACAAGTTTCCCATCACTTTCGTCCACATGAAGGTTCTTTTCGCATCCAGCACTGGGGATGTACTCGACGGTGTGTGTGGCGCGGACTCTAGCGAGGAAATCAGCGTTTCTCGGGCACCCCTGCCTGGCGAAAAGATCATGTATCTGTACCGGTAACTGGACACCCGTCGAGATAATGTCGTGTGGTTGACACACCGACAGCGTTGCACCAGGTCTCTCGCTTTCTTCTCATGCTGCGCAATGTGCGGCGATGTTCGGGCTCCCCCGTCGCGTTGTGGCCAAGGCTCAGTATGCGAGGTATGTAACGTGTTGTCTGCAGGTGCCATTGACGCCGCACATATTTGTATCTTCCCACTGATACGTTTCCGGTCCCAATCGAGCGACCTCCTGGCCAAGCACGAGCTTGGTAAGCTACTTGAGGAGAAGATGACTGACGAGGAAAAATTGGACCTTCAAGCTGCCGAGGAAGTTGCACGACGGTTTTTAGAATGGAACCTCACAAGTGATGAAGCTGTATACCAAACCGGCGTCAAGGCCCGACTCGCGGAGGTTCTAGGGAGAGATGCAGATGATTGATGGTTGTTGTTGTGCGGAAGCCCTCCCTGTGTGTGGGCCGCATTTTCTATCACATACAAGGCTTCGGTATGAAAGACACCCTCGAGTATTAGGACTCCAACTGTTGTTCTTTTTCTTGTGGATCCCTGTTCCTGGAGGGGCACCAAGAACTGAGAGAATCAAGTTAGCGTTGTCTTCCGAAGATGAAGAAGCTACCCCATACCTTGCTTGAGGTTTCCATACAAGATGACCTGAGGATACCAGTCCGGCAGTCATGATCATCCTCGGGCCCATTCCAGTAAACAACGCACGCGCCTGTCGTACCAGGATACTGAGTCTATGCGTCATAGAGCCGACGGGGACGTGCCCCTTGTTGATCTAGCTGAGCAATGTAGCAGCAGGCTGTGGAATAGTTGATGATCAGCCTGCTCTGATGAGGGAATAGGCTAAGGATTGTGGCCGCAAACCAACGATGATTCCATTGTTCAGCTGGATGGAAAATACAGTTGCTCCAGGTAGATTCTTCCATGTTTCCTCAGACATGGAAGGGAAAGCGAACCCGTGATAAAATTCATTTACGGTAAACTGTCAGATAACATAGGGGTCTGTGGGTGCGCATGATGTATGATTGATCTGATGTGCACACGAAACTTGCGGAGTATCGGCAAAAAGCCTGCATCAGCCCCCCTTCGCGAGCGAGGCGAGTCAAGCCAGAAACAAGGCCGCTTGCATAGTTTCGTTATGAGACGAGTCTAATCCTTGTTGCTTCCAGCGGGGCAGGTAAAAAATCTGTGGTACGAGCAGTGGTCAGCAGTCATCTGCAACACTCGCTGAACCAAGCTAGATTGCAGTACGATACCAGACCGCGTCCTCAGGGTATGCGTCTTCACGACGTCGACGGCTAGTTGACATCTGCGCGATAAGCTTGAAAAAGTGATACCTAGGACTTACGCGTCATAGCGCCTGAGTGATGCTATGATGAACGACTTTAAACCCGACTGTAAACCCATGCATGAAGCTCAAGGGATAGTCTTTTGTGCAGCATACCGGACTCGCATGCAAAGGGCGCGTAATCCCTTGAGGTGAGCTGACTGGCTGGTTTCATCATGATTCCTAAGTGGCGCCATGGGTTGCGGAAGCATGCTTACCGGCAAATTCCGGGTCATATCTAAGCGCAGCTCGACAGTACGCTCGCCCGCACTCTCACCATGCCGTCCCTTGCTGAGATCACCTACTTCGAGGCCTCCAAAGACTACAAGTCTGGCTTAGCCAGCCTTGATGGACCCCTTACTCAGATCAGTAAAGTAGACGGGCTGAAACGGTAAGTTTCGTAGCACTGGCCATATTATGGTGATGCTTATCAATCAACGCCTCCCAACCCAAGATCTTACGTCGGATACGAAATCGAAGACCCCACCGTCCTTTTCTGGGTGAACGGTATTCTTTTCGTCGCCTCGTCATCTGGCACAGCAGTAATCGAAACCTCATTCCCGTCGTAGACTGGGTCACGAAAGATGCCCGCGATGCTTTTGGCGAGAAGGCTGATTACGCTGAAACAGCAGCTGCCTCTCGCCCTGCCTTCGGCTCTCAACCGACAGTCAATTACGTCGAGTTTGAAGACACCAAGGCCTTTGGCGCACCGATCACTGAATTCGTGACATTTACCCTAAAGGAGGGGAACACCATAGATCAGTTGGAGCCCCTGGTTCAAGAACTTCACCGTCTGCTTGCAGGAACTCCTAAATTCCATGGGGATAGCTGGGCTCCGATCATTGGCAAGCCCAATGTCTACTATGGTATCCTGGGGTGGGACACTGTTGAGGTAAGTGTACACGCTCGCTTGAGCTGATCCACAACAATATCGCCGTCTTCCAGGCACACTGGGATGCTGTCTCAAGTGGTCCTCTCAAGGATACAATTGACCAAGTCAAGCTGGTCGCAGATTTGTGGCTTGTGCATGCTGCGCTGAAACCCTTTTCAGCCTGAGCAAGGTTGGGAATAGTCGCACCATCTCATGAGTTGTAACTTGTAAGATATGTTGAGTGGGGAATGAAACACGTTTTGTGCACGCAGTGGAGACATCACTGGCGCGCATGTGGCAAAGTGCAGGTGCCACAGCCGGACACGCGTTGGAGTAGCGGAGCGAGATGACGCTGTAGGCGGGCAGAGGTGTGTTGAGCATGCTCTGAACACGAGTTATTTGAGCGTGTGTGATCCTCGCCGCGGGAGAGAATAAAGGCCAACGCCGGATCCAGCTCCGCTCAAAAGTCAAACGCTACCCGCCTTCCCCTCAGATATCCCCTCTCCGTCCTCGTTTCAACATGTCCGTCCACCTCATCCCCAACAATGCGTTGGGCTTCAACAGTCAGTTCTCAGCCTCATACCCCTCGATACCACCGCTCATTTCTCCCCAGGACCGTTCACCCAACTTGTCAAAAAAGTTCTATTGGTGTCAAATCAGAACTCGGCCCCAGTTGCCTTCAAAGTTAAAACAACAGCACCCAAGGTCCGCACACCCCTCTCTGAGCAGGTTACAGCGTCATTGAGACATCTATCAGCTCTATTGCGTCCGTCCCAACTCAGGTAGAATTGAACCAGGCGACAGTGTCGAGGTGTCTGGTATGCCTCATGGATCCCCGTTTTTCACATATCTCAAGATTACCCCTTAGTAATGCTTCAGCCCATGAAGGAGGAACCACCGTTGTCTGCCAAATGCAAGGACAAGTTCCTAATCCAAAGCACCCTCATCACACCCGAGAAGGAAACGAAGGATCTTCAGGATATCGTGAGAACCCCTCTGCTTCGTCACCAAATTTCATCTGAAGGCTCTCTAGTGGAATTTTCCCAGCGGCGCAGGCGAAGAGTGGAGAGTACATCAACAGAAGCTGCGTGTCGTGTATCTCCCACCAGGGGATCAAACCGTCGAGGAGGAAGACGAAGAGGGGCACGTGGAAGAACCTTCATCTCTACCAGCCTCCAGACATTTTGAAGTACGTTTTGATCGTCCAGGTCTTGGCGCAGCGCTTGATGTCAACCTCACTTCCAGGCCGAGAGGGTACCACAACTGTCCTCCTCGTTATCTTCACCCCCCGCCGCCCCACCGCGTCCAGTGACCCCCCCTCGAGTACGAGAACCGGACAACTTCTATCGCGACGATTCAAGAGAAGAATCCCCCGAATTCCAGCGTTCCACGAGTGGTCCCGGCGTAGGGATCGTAAATGTCAATGTTCACCAACCATCACCACCTTCTTCTCCCCCTCCCCCTCCCCATTCCCTTCCCCCTCCTGCGGTTCAAATCAACCGTGAACTCGAGCTCAAGCTCACCGATGCTCAAGCTGAGATACAGCGCTTGCGTGCACTGCTGGCCGCAGTGCCAGACCCGAGTTCTACAGCACCAGAATCGGTCGCACCAGAGTCCGTCGCACCATCCGAATTCCGACGAAGATATACGGCTAGTTCCGACGATGGGGCGAGCACGTACTATGGGGCGACAGACGTGGGGACTGTGGTGGATCGCGAAACTGTTATACACCAGGATGGTGTACCACTGCAGGTGGTTGTCATCATAGCGCTTGGCGTGTTTATCACGACATATCTATTTTTCTAAGCAAGGTGTCCAACCAGACTTCCTCTCCTCGCTTTATTCCATTCCTTTCTCGATCCCTCCGAGCCCGTTGATGTTGCTGCCAAAGCGACTTCAAGAGAGTATGCTAGAGCATGCCACGACCATTCCATACTTCGATATGAATACGGCAACATGAACACGGGTTCTTTGATACGGCGAACACATTGAAGGGTTTTGATTAGGTACTTGCACGTTGACTTTTCTGCATCACCTTCCACTACGATAACATTCCTCTTTGTTGTGTGCAATGAATCGGTTCAGCGGTATCACACTGTACATAGATATCTATTCTTCTGTCTATTATGATATGCTTGTGCTGAACTTCGTGCTGGTCTGTGCTTAATATTGACAAGGCCATAATCTTATCATCGGACTGCTATTCTCCAGGATAATTTATAAATGAGCGAAATTCTGAATCACGATGTCCTCCATGTACATCGCGACCCTTGCCGTGTCGAAATACGATGACTGAAGCTGAAGCTTGAAGACCCACTGGCGCCATTCTTCAAGTCCTATACCGAGCTCTCGTACAAGAACGGCATTTCTCACTTGTCACAGCTGAATCGATCGACAGTATGTAAAGTTGCGTGGCATGCTATGATTTCGAATATCTCGTCGCATTGTCAACCGCGGGGGCAAATGAACCGGTGACCTTGATTTCGCTGGCCTCGGCCCCCTCGCAGCCGCGGAAGGACCATCGTGTGAGACATATCATTGATCAACGCCGCCTTGGTCAGGTTCTCACAGGACTACATTGAACGTCGAAAGTTACCAAATCATCATCATGGACCGTTACAGCGACAGAAAGTCAAACAGGCCGGTATTCATCACCGTCGTGCTCACCGCAGCAGTCATTTTCGTGTTGTACAACTTGTTTCTCAAGGGAACTGAAGTAGAGCATGTTCAAAAGGTACGTGACCACGCCGGTCGATAGGCAACAACGAAAGCCCTCACAAGCGTCGAAAAGGCGGTAGTTGTGCTCAGGGGCAGCTCGCCCGTCTCTGGAAAAGTGACGTTTGAACAATCAACAAAAGATGGCCCTGTTACGGTCTCGGGGACTATCCAAAATCTCGACCCCTCCTCACTTCGAGGGTTCCACGTTCAGTGGGTTGTCACCTCATCTGCTTTATAAACCGGTTTCTTGAGCTTGATATTAGTGAACTAGGGGACCTGAGCGACGGCTGTCTCTCTACGGGCTCCCATTTCAACCCATTCAACAAAGTTCATGGTGCTCCAACGGACTTAACGAGGCATGTTGGTGACCTGGGTAACATCGCCAGCGACGAGGACGGAATAGCAACCTTCTCATTCACCGACGACGTAATCTCTCTCAACGGCCCTCAGAGCATAATCGGGTATGTTAATTTATACATGGATCATGGTAACTTAGAAATTAGTAACTGACAAACGCATCTGATTGGTCCTACTTAGTCGTGCTGTGGTTGTGCACGAGGTAGGGGCACTCTCGGCTCTCCGCCCTCCTATTCGCACATTCACCCTCCTGTAGGGTGAGGATGACCTTGGCAGAGGAGGAAATGAAGACTCCCTCAAAACTGGTAATGCAGGCGGGAGGGCGGCTTGCGGCGTTATTGGTAAGTTTTATGCAATCTCCCTAACGACATGCATACAAGCAATATATGTCACAGGCCGCGGTTGAATGGTGTCTAATGTGAATACGAAAGCGTCGGAGAGGGTGGGGATGAGGAACCGAATGTACTGATATACATAGCTACTGAAGACTGCCTCGTGTTTCTTTACTCGCATTGCGGAGAAGCAGATTAGGTTCGCCCACAGACGGAGCGCTGCTGCGCACTAAACCAGGCTACTTGGGAACACGCACGTGTGCGAGGTGATGCGCAGCTTGTGGGGACCAGTCCAGTTACTTCGTACCTATCGAACAACCTAGACCTAGATCGGATCGTGGTACGTCTCTAACGCACCACTGGCACGGAAGGCCATGGAATGCGTTTTTCTCACTGCCGCATTGTCCCCACTGGGACAGGAAAAATGTAGTGGCCGTTGCTGAGCGCTGATGTGGTGTTTGATGACGAACGTAAACGTTGGCACAGTTGGATTAGGTGACGTGGACGAGTTGTTTGCGGCTACCGTAAACTTGAACGTTGTCAATGGCGATAGTGATCGAACTGGTCTCTGACAAGCTGAGTGTATGACTCCGGAGGCTAATATGATCGATACGAACGAGTATGTGCGAATGGGTGGACTACAATCCGTCTACGCCTTGAAATCCTTGAACCACTCACGCGCGAATTCAATCATCTCGTAGTGAATCTGTTGTATCTCTGATGGTTCGTCATCGATGTTGCGAAGACCATATTCGTCGTAGTGGTGAACACTATCTTATAATCTTAGTGCATGTCAATGAAGCGTTACGTACTAGGGATGAGTTTGAAGGACTGAAGAATCCTGTCTGTTCTGTCTTGTGCATACTTGCTGTGAGGAGTATAGGGTCTCCAAGGATCAACTACGACATGTCGGTGGTGGTTGTGAGTAAAGAGGAGGGGATGCAGAACCTTCGCCATCTATGATAGCCTATCTGCGGCGATCGCGAAGTCCCCAAGGGCGTTCACGGCGGTAATGTTTGGCTGCGCTGGGACTGTGAAGTGTTTTCCAGGAGGATACGCCTAGAAAGGATGACCAGACATTTCTTGGTCCCAGTACAAGAACATACCTGACGGCAGACCTTCGTAGCGTAATCCATAGTCAACAGCTTGGATACTATTCGAGGGTGGTCTGGGTCAGGCGGAGCGGTCTGCTATGATGGTTAGCTTCTTCCTCGGAGACGCAAACCGAAAGACGTACGGAGAAGTAACCCCATTCGGTGCAAACTTGGAATTGCCACAGACGCCAACCCTGAGAGAGGGAGGTGTCGATATACTGGGTATTGTTGTATGTCCCAAAACACTGAAGTCGATTACCCAAGGTCAAGTCGTTTGGTCGATGATGAAATGAAAGATCAAGTTTGTTCTGACCTCCTCCACTGTTGAGTTCAGTCCAAGGCAGGGCTTTACTTGTTTCTGAGATTGGCGAGTCGAGTCGAATGTCCGTTTCATTCCCTCAGAATGACAGAACGGGAACTACTCTCACCTCCTTGATCCACTGGGCGTAATTCAAGACAGAGAAATCGACCTTTTGATCGTCCCATACAGTCAAGAGGCGATCTTCATGTCCGATCGGCAAGGTAGCAATATGCGGGGCACGACCAATTGGCTTGCTCAACGATTCACAAAACTCGTCGAAACTTGTGCTGCTCGCCGTCGGGTCCCAATTCTTAGATTGCCACGCATTCAGTGGAATCTTTCGTTGATTAGCCTACAATTCGTGATTGTTGGGAGTCGGCTAACCCGGAGGACAGAAGCAAAGTCGTCGTCATGCTTGAGCTCGTGAAGTCCAAACAAAGCTTTGACGACATCTTTAAGGGACGGGAATTCGAGGAGGGTATCGATGGTCGTTATCGCGTCCTCGATGTGGGCGGGACACGTAGGATCAGCGGCTTTGCGGATGACTTCATAGGACTCCCAATTGGAAAGGGTAGCATGGTTACACCTGTGATGCTAAGTGTGTGAAACAGTCACGATGTGCACTAAACACCAACCGCTAGAGGCGATTGCTCCGAAGACAAGTTCTGGGTATAAGATATTCATGTGCGCAGCCCGAGCACCCGCGTAGAACCCTTTTACGATTCTTCAGTTTCGCAGGTATGACAAGAATTGAATACATACATACACCATAGTAAATCCAAGGGATGTGGGGTGATGTCAAATCTTCGTCTATACCCTCAAACTTGACATGTCTCATAAAGCTCGCAGAGTCTGCAGCAGCTTGATTATTGTTCAACCATCTAGTGCATCCATGCAGACGTTCAGCACATCCAATGGATCCATGCACAATTTCGTCGAGTAGTCTCACCCCAGGTTATCCGTGCTGACGTCAGGTGGATAGACGTTCCTGTCGTACATTAAATGACGTCCAGTGAGCATGAGTGGCACTATGCATACCATAATAGCGATGTTCGAGGACAACACCGACACCGCCTGTGGCATTTACCAAGATGTCCACTATCCCTGTATCCAAGAACCGAAGTCTGTCCTCTCCGCTCGTCTCGCCACCATCCAGGACGATGACTGGCCCACCCGTACCGGGTACATAGTAGTGTCGGGCATTAATCCAATAGCGTTGCTTGAATTTTCCTTGCGGCAGATCAGTATGGTCAACAGGTTGCTCGAAGAACTGTTCCGGGAATTCGGGGTGGTCGAGCCTGTGCTGTTGGGTGTCAGGGGGTTCGCGGACGAAGCCGGTCGTCGAATCCTGAAGAACCAGAGGCGACGTCTTGGCCGAACGAGAAGCTTCCGATGCTCTCGCGCGAGCTTCCAGTTTCCACAGGCTGACATACTGAGGACTGATTGGGCCACGCCTGGAGAGTATCGTTGCACTTGCATGTGTAGCGAGGATGAGGGGGGACAAGCAGACGAATGGCACGCTGAGCCTCATCAAGTTGTGTGCACAACGTCAACTGCCGTTCCTTGGATGCGCCAGCAACATCTTATGGACCAAACTACTAGCTTCTGTTCGGTCACACGTTCGGTTTACAAATAGGGCGAGCGTGTGTGCGGACATATGAGATTGGAAGCGATATGAGCACTTCTAGGAAGTGGACCATGCGTACATACCATATATGCAGATATTGATCTGGTCCATTCTTGAGTGCGCAAGACATCCAAGTAAGTACCAATCTTCGTAATTGGTACGGGAAGCTCGGGTACAACACGCTGGAGTAGATCACTCCTAGTGGCCCACGTTCACCGACCAACTGCTCCAGCGGAAAACTAG
Organism: Boletus patriciae; assembly: GCA_038093075.1. Classification (NCBI taxonomy): domain Eukaryota; kingdom Fungi; phylum Basidiomycota; class Agaricomycetes; order Boletales; family Boletaceae; genus Boletus; species Boletus patriciae. The sequence goes on from JBBPRK010000028.1 coordinate 15,848, forward strand.
TTGCAACTTAACGCGAGGAGGGGTTACGTTGTCTGAATTATACCTACATTTATGTCGTGTGCGAAATTGTACCATACTGTGGGTTCTTGGACCATGTTCCAGTTTGGTGCGACCCCATACATGAGCGCTGTAAGATTTGATTCAAAGAACACGATCTAGTGCTCTACCATAGACCGAAAATGCCTTCAACATATTGGTATTATGTCGTAAGGCAGACCCCGGGAGAGCAACGTTTGCTGGACTAGTTAGAGCATGCATGATCGAGAAGTGACAGGACAACACACCCGCCATGTAGGAATTCCACATAGGAGTGGAGTCAATGGTCACCTTCGAGCCATGAACCTCCGAGATGTCTGCTGGGCTGTTGCAACTGACATCAGGTCAGAAGCAAACGATGTCACTTTTGGCCATGCGCTCACGATGGATCCAGAGCAATATAATGCGAAGTGGGTTGGCTGCCGCGGATGTACTATGACGGATCTTGTCCATGAAATCACTCCCCCCTAAATTGATCGGTACCCACCCATTGGTACTCACCAACTTCATTGGACCAGGACCCTGGTTGGGGTCAGTAATAGTAACTGACTGAAGGTGTCAACGTATAAAGGTCAAAACCAGTCACAGCTGAATGAGCACCCATTGACCAAACAGCATTTCTGGCGTGAACGACAAAGGCAGAAGAGCCGCAAGGATGCCGGAGAGTGGGGACGCCTGGATCGAGGGTAATAATTTGCGAATTCGGTGATAGCTCCTGTCCACCTTTTGTCAGAATTCATTCTCGTTAATCCACCACGACACCCGAGGAGGTCAAATGGTCTTCCGAGGAGAAGTTTGGCGGTACGCCAATCCGCTAGAACACGTTGGAATACGCGGAGTGGGGAATTCACGTGGTCCAGGAGACTGCCTGATGGAACTTTAGGAGAATGGAATTCTATTCATCAGGAATTGATATGGAGTTCTGTGCACGCTTAATATAAGCCACAGACGTCCAAGGGAGGTAACTTGAACACTCGCACATAACATCAACATGCGAACGTCACCGATTACCGAGCCAGCAGCGCGACTAGACGTTGGGGCTCTATACAAACGGTCGTTCGCGAGTGCGCCAAAGCAAGGTGCTAGGACCCGTGCTTGCTACATCCAACTTCCTCGAAAGCTCTGGGACAGAATCGCCCTGCTCATGTTCACCTGCTGTTTGTTTACCTTCCTCCATGCCTTTTTCGGTTTCGGTCCCGTCGACGAAGACGATACAATTGTACAACGCGCAACTCTTTCCATATCTCCACAGTGGAGCCGGGGCTCTGTGGCGTCAAACGAGATGCGCGGATGGGGCGTGACGCGGGTGATGGTAGACTGGCACGGAAACTACGAACTCCTCCCAAGCACTACATCAGCTTTGATTTCACCTGCGTCAATCCCGCAGGACGCGTTTCCAGATCCGACACCTGCTCTGGTCAAAGAAGGACGTGGACGAGCACAGGACGAGCGTTCCCTTTCCATGGCCGCCAAAGTCAAGACACCTGTGGATATTCCGTTCACGTTCTATGGAACCCCCTACGACCCGTTCCGGCTGGAGTTTGAAGACTCTGCTGGCGGAAGTGAGATTCATGTGCTGTATCCGGTCGGGGGGCCGCCAAGGACTGCACCAAAGGGTGCACGAACAAGGCGCTTTGGCAGATGCCTTTCTGGAGAAGTTTGCCTGTAAACACTATCATGCATGGTTCTATTCTATGGATAAGAATAACGGACAGGTATTTGTAGATTTGGTCACTTACACATTCGTTTCGTTGCATTTGCAAGTTGTAAGTACTGTAACTTCTGAGACTCTGGGCAGCGTTGGAATGTTGTCATTGTTGAAGTCGAAGTCAGCAATGGTTTCCCACGATAGCATTTGCAGTCTCCAGTCGACATCAACGGTCGCTGACCACCATGGCCACACACCCGCGCGACTACGGCAAGGGCAGCAGCTCTAAACGCGAACACGACGATAATGACCACCAGCGGAGGAAAGGTGACAATGGAGATCGGCACGGACACCCCGACCGCCGTCATGGTACCGACCAGAGGAATGAATACCCAAGACGTGATGGAGAACGGAGAAGAGATAGACGAGATTACCCTGAAGATCGACGGTCTTACGGACGCGAATACGACGGCAGGAGAAGGGGAGAAAACAGAGAATTAGATCGCGACCGCGACCGTGAAAGTAGGAGAGACCGCGACGGGGATAGAGATCATCAAACGCGCAATGACCGTCGTCACCGCGAGAACAGTAGGGACCGTGCAAGACGATCACATCGCTCTGCATCACCCAAGCGTCGCTCCCGCTCCCGCTCTCCGACTCGTTCCAAAAGCCCAGCAGATAAGGCCAAACCAAATTTCAACCCATCTGGACTACTCGCAGCTGCGACTAATACCGTCAAGGCAGTTGATGGGACGAGCACCGTCCTGAAATACAACGAACCTCCCGAGGCCAGAAAGCCTACCTTGGGATGGAGATTGTACGTTTTCAAAGGGAGTGAACAAACAGGTGATTTTGTATCTACCTACGGTCGCAGCAGTTTTTAACTTTCTATGACAGAACTCCTTCATATTCATCGACAGAGTGCCTATCTAATAGGGAGGGACCGTACAGTTGCTGACATATTCATCGAACATCCTTCTTGTTCCAAACAGCATGCGGTCATTCAACGTAGGTCACATTATAGCGCTTGCTTTCTCTCCCGTTGACAGGATGCCGTTGAACCACAGATCGCCAGGTCCAAGAAAAGGACGAATTTGGTGGTACAAAAGCAGTTACCAAGTTCGTTATTCCTTATCCAGACTTGTTCATGCCATTGACGCCCTTGCAAGGCCGTTCATAATTGACCTCGAGTCTACAAATGCTACCCACGTCAATGACGAAGTCATACCAACTACGAGATTTTACGAGTTGAGGGCAGGAGATGGTGCGTTGTTTATTCTTTTTCTCCCTCTCTCATCCTGAGTCCATTCAAAGTCATCAAATTCGGCTTGTCGAATCGCGAGTATGTGCTGCTGCATGACGAGTCGGCTTAATGGGCAGCAGGATTTGTACAACGTGGGTGGGGAGGTCGCGCAATATATAATATAATGCAGATCTGTGATGGCAAGCATCTGGAAGTGCAGCTTCACTCGCTTTCATGCCCAGACTGACGAATGTTTATCTGGTCAGGCAATTTCTACTCGCGAGTAAGATGCCTTTCCAAAAGCTTCTCAGGTTGTCATGATTCCCATTCCCTGAATGTCCAGCCCTTTGGTTGGCCACTTTCCCCCTCGAGTGAATACCGAATCCACCGTCGAATGGGATGAGTCCTTTGATTTGGAAATAAGCTACTCCCAGCCTCTTCGATAGGTGATCTACCTTTCGTTTGCCGGTGACGGGGAATACATAAGGTGCCTTCCTCATGACACATGCCCTATCGACTGCAGTGATGCGCTCTGTTCTACTTGGCAACTTCGTTCCCCCAAGGCCCCGTCCGTCACATCGCACCCCCCGCTTTGTGCATCCACCTTTATCTGATCCACACTCATTGTGTCCCATGCTCACGCGCGTGCTGACGTTCTGTAGACGTGGGGTCCGAGATGTCCTGCATTGAAGCCCCCGAATCTACTAGTACTACTCTCGGGTGCTGAGCGTCGACACGTACGTGGTAAGCGACTCTTGTTGTATGAAGGCCATTCATCACCTCTCTGACGGGTGTCGAAGTCGGTAGGAAATTTCGGTACGCATCATTGAGTAACATTAGCCTGCTCACGGGCCCGGCCCGATTTTAGGGAATTAGTGGGTTATGCACTTTCTCCGTGACGGTCCTCTGCCCTCCTCGCACGTAACATTAGTCAAGTACTGCGACGTGATTTCTTGTATGTGAAGCTTATGAACATTCTCTAGGGTTGCCCAATGCATGTCACTGCAGTTCGTCGTCATTCCGACTATTATACACACACCAACACACCACAAATTATCCATTTGGAGCCAGGCATGATGCCAAGAAGCTCGATCCAAATCTGAGAGGTAGCGACTTCGAAGGATTTTATCATATCCTGACGACAACGATGAAACACTACTTTCAATGGCGGAATGATGACAGCAGATCGAAGAAAGGCTACATGCTGACGAGCGAGTACCTATTCAGAGGGTTTAATAGGCGCCAAACCGGGCTGTTTCTCGATGTAGGTCGCAAATTTCATCAAAAACATATAGTCTGTTCCATCACCCTGGCAACAAAATGTCAATAGGACGGAACAACCAAGAGTTGTGCACTCACGATGAAGGAATGGGGGAATCCCATGTCAAAGGGTACAATGCTCTCCAAGAACTTAATGTGTGAGGGTGTGAGGGTAATCCTAAGCGCGTCAATGTTGGCCTCGAGGTACTCCGTCTTGCGGCCACCGACGATAGGGAAGACATAAGGTGCCTTTTGCATGAGATACGCGATAGCGACAGCCGTGATGTGTGGAGTGCCCACTTCCTTTGCCACCTTTTCGAGCGCAAGGCTCATCTCTCTTTCTAACGGAGTACGCTCCCAGTCACGGGAGCGCGAGCCGCGGCCTTTCTCACCGGTCTGGCGCCTGCGCTCTTCCTCGGCATCAGTGCGAAGCTTCCCTGTCGCGAGGACGTTCCATGGAGCCAATGCCATGCCTATGTATGTAGTTGAGTGCATCAAAGGAAAGTGTCTATTATGAGAATATATACCTTCCATGCGTGCCATCGGGATGATGTCTCGTTCGAAATCGCGTGACATGACATTCCATGCGCCTTGATAGATGATGAACGGTGTTTTACCGTGATCACGAGCATATTGATTACACTTTGATACGATCCATGCAGGAGCATCCGAAATACCCTGGTCTTGGGAGCGGATGTGAGTGGCGAAGGAAGCTGCTGACGCTTTAACCTCACCAAGTAAAGAACCTTTCTTTGTTGAATCAGAGTGTGGAGTCCGTTCATGACCTCCTCGACGCTGGTGTCATAATCCCAGAAATGAACATAGAGGATATCGATGTACGAGGTTCGCAGCTTCTTAAGGCTGGCGTCAACACTAACATGCATGGACTTGACATTGTTGCCAGTATACTGAATCTTTTGCTGGATAGTCTTGTCAGCGCTAACATAATTTACGCTGTACTATAAGTGTCATGAGAAATGATAGTCGCATCCAGTCGTGTGAAGAGTGCTACCTTTGTAGCAATGACAAGCTGGTCGCGTATTCCGCGTTGCTCAGCCCACTCCCCTATGAATTGCTCGGAGCTCTGTTGCTGACTGATAAAAGATGTTAGCAAAGTGAATTAAGCTGTTCAGTCTCAACACTCACTACGTGTTAGCGGTGTCGATGAAATTACCGCCCTTAGTGTAGTAAGCATCTAAAAGCTCAAAGGAGGATTCCTTGCTCAAGTCTAAGCCTGGCCGGTCAGGTTCCCCTGTGTTGCCGATACTCATCCCCCCGAGCTGCAGGGGGGAGACATGAATACCGGCAGAGGGTGCCAACGCACGGTAACGGGCGAGAGGGTTCCGCGGTTTTTCGACAGGTACGAAGAGAGACATAGTGGAGACTCGTGCAGATACAACCTGATTGATGGAGGGATTGCAGCCTAGTACCGTTGGAGAGGCACGGGTTTATATGCACTCTGAGAATACATCCTGTCAAATCGTATTAGCAAAGAGGGGAGGGAACTCGTCATGCCGAACAATGGGAGGCCTTTAGGATGCGTATGCGCATAGTGACTCGCCCAGTCTGCCGAGAGGTGATGAACTCAGTATCAGCACTTTCAAGTTCACTTACTGCTAACATAAGGATCATGACCAGGGGATGAGTAACCATTACGTACCCAGCTTAAGGGTTCTGTTCCGTTACTCGTCACGATACGGTTCATGACACATGCCACTGGCAGTGTAAGTACACTTACCGAAGAGTCACATCATATCGGTATTCAGGTTTGCGTCGTGACATGGAGCGAAAACTAGTACTCTGGGGTTTGGCTCGTTTCTTGTGGGTGGAACGAAAGCAAGCACTGGCGCTGGCCACACTCTTGGCGATGGTAGAGAAAGTCGCTGATACGGCGGATGTCGTAGCTGAGAGATTCGAGCTTGCCGAAGCGGTTCGATCATGATAGTATTGATTTGGTATGGCAACACTGGAATTCGGACTATGACTCTTTCCTCCGGTATCGTCCAATGTCGGATTTTACACTCACCCACGGCCTGTTAAACCCAAAGTTCGAGGGTTATAAGCTCCGTCTCCTCGACCAGGACGATGTAGTCCGCCGCTATGATCTCCCGTACAAGACCACTCAAGCCTCCTCTTACGGAAAGTCTCCTCTCACTTTCCAGGAGGTACAAAGCCGGATTACCCATAATCACTTCGTGTCATCCACAATCAAGGGGAGGGGTATATATGTCGACACAAATCACCAGGTGATCGTCGTCGATGTCGGAGATGTGAGACGCTGTTCTTCAATTGGTGATGTTACTTATGCCATGGCCATACCATCCGAATAGACGACTACCGATCCTTCCTTCACTGCTGTATACGAGCTCCCTACATCCGTCGCTGCTCCGCAGATCGATCTAGTACATCCCGAGTACCCTTCTGCTACTTTTCTCGACGAAACTGTCGTCTTTGTCGGTGATGGACAGGGAAGCTTATATGTCCTTGACATCCCCGTCACTGGACCTGCCAATCTTCTTGCAAATTTCGAGTTGGTGGACAAGGATGACGCCGTGCCAAGGTCCTCCATCCCATTCCGGGTGCACAACGTCATCAGAACCTCCGACACTACCGCCGTTGCACTGTTGTCTTCCAGACACTATGGTACACCCTCTGACGAATCAGTCAAACATCCCATGAAGTGTCATGAATTTGACGTATGGGCTGCTCGCTTCACCCTTCCTTTCGAAATGAAGTTGGAATCTCTAGCCCTTGACATCGTCTGGCGCAGGCGTGGGGAAGACGTGCCTATGCTTATGACGTATCACCGAGCCAGAAATGCATATTTTCTTCTCGGTAGTTCACCCTATCGCAAAACCAGCGATCCGCACGCAGCTCACTACGACCCATCCCCCGATGAAATAGCTCCGATCCCGCGTCCGGAGGAAAGCTTGGATTCCGAGGGTCCTCCTCAACCTACTAAACCTTACTCCTACTCCTGGACCCAAACATCAGACGTTGTCACTGTCGCTTTCCCCCTCCCGTCTACCATCACATCGTCTCAGATCAGGGTTACCTTTTCTCAAAAAACGCTGACCGTCCACGTCGCGACACCTTCCGCGGTGGCGGGTTTCACCATTCCCCATTACTCGGCAAAGCAACTTTGGGACGGTATTCGTCCCTCGACGAGCTTCTGGACGTGGGATCGCGAGGGTTCACACGAATTCGGTATCCTCGCTATTCATCTAGACAAACAGAACGAAGGTACCAGGTGGTCTCACGTCTTTGCCGCTTCTGGCACTACGAGCGCGGAAGCGGACGACGTGGATGTTCCAGAGACCCTTGACCCCTCAGAACTCTACGCCATCCGCGAAGCACTGGAGAAGTACACCGCGGCTTTGAGAGAAGGAGAGGATGCCAGCGGTTTGGGTCTTGGAAGCGGGCTCCCTAGTCTTGCGCAGGGTGAGATGGACGAGGAAGTCGATTCCTCCGTAGGAAGGCTCGCGTTTATTACTTGGGTAGGCGAGGACGGGTCATCTCCAGCGTGGTCTACTGACCTGCGGGATTCCGCGTTCAATGTCCTCTCTACGCCCCTTCCGGGTACAGAGATGGGGCCTTTGAGCCTGGTGGTTAAAAACGGACTCGACGGCACGCGACACGTACTTTCTGACGACCCAGCTAATGGAGGCCCGCCTGGATGGCAGCACGAAAACACTTTTTCTGCCCTTGCCTTTGTCCTGGCGTCAAAACGTGACACCCGGTTCACGTATCACGCATCCGACACGATCTTTGCTTTTGAAAACGGGACCCAAGATCGGGGAGGTAATGTTTACGTGTATCGTTGTTCCAGTCCAAAGGAGTTGTGGGCGAAACAGAGCGTGCTGACCGTTGGACAGGCTGACGGTGGCTCCCTTCTGGGAATTGGCGCCTTCACATCGGGCAGCGAGACTGGAAATACAATCATCTGCCTTTGCGAAAACGAGCTTGTTATCCTGCGCAATGTCCGTTGAGCTAGTGGATGAAGAGGAGAGTTTTCAAGCAGCTTATATATGAACCACTAGTACAGTGTACAACCCGTAAGGAAGTATAAGATGTATGTTATGGAGGTTCGGAACACCAGAATGCAGGGAATCGTGACCATTATGAGGGTAATCATGAACGATCGTTTGCTACAGATGCTACAACTGAAGCTAGAAGGGTTGGTGATGACGGCAACGGTTACAAAACCAATAGATATTGAGACAGCGCACTGGAGCCCAAAGCATGACCTGATACGACCAATGTCAGGCCAGGCATGGCATACAGGAAGAAAATTAGGTGGTGGGGTTGAGAGAGAAAAAGGATGTTTGGGGTACGGTGAGGTCATGCCACCAGCGGGTCTTCACTGGTATCCATAAGTCCTTCGGCTTTGATGACTGGATCAGGTTTGTCTCCCAACGGTTGCGATTGCGGTTGTTGAACTGGGGTAACGTCACCGTTCAACCTGAGTAATGGGACAGGAGGCACTTCGGATGATAGCGATTGCTCTTCGGGGTGGGGAATTGAATCGGGGGGAGGCTTGGGTACGTCGCCGTTGATTTGGTTAAATGGGCCATCAGCGTCTTCATCGTCAATCTCCACCAGCCGTGAGCTGGAATCAATGCCTCCACCCAGCCCGTCGTCAAGCCCATCCTTCATGTCCTTCTCAAACGCGGCCAAGCGATCTCGCAGGGATGCAGCAGGGTCCACTGGCCGTCCAAGACCAAAGGATTCACTAAAGTACGACCGGCCAGTCTCTGTCTCCAACTCATCACCACTATCTTCTTCATCGTCTGCAGTGGCAAACATGAGCCGAGCACCGCTATCAGTTACTATCCCGGTACTTGGGCTGAAGGAGATTCCACCCGTGCTCCCCAAGACGCGAGCGAAACCGGAGAATGCGGTGGACCCGAACATTGTCGGTGGGGCATTGAAATCTTCGCCTCGTTGACTCCGTAGCCGCTCGCGCTCCTCTTGAGCCTCTCGTCTCGCCTTATAGGACATGAGTCGGGCAGGGGAGTAGATCTGTGGGATGGTGTTGGGTGTACGGAAACCATAGCCAGTTTTTACGCGATCAGTAACCCAATCGTACCACTCTTGCTTCGTCCTGCCGTTGAGGATCGCGACGATGAGGAGTGTCATATTGTCGCAACCGATACCAGTCCCTGAAGATGTATCAGGGGCAAGACAATATTCGCAGATCTCCTCGCTTATTTCGCTGAGTTCTTTTCCCTCGGAGACTTTGAGTCGGATGAAATCGACGACTTGTTGAGAGGTCAGGCAATCCCAGATACCTGGCGCGACGGAAGGAACATGAACGCATGTCATGGACACATGAAACAGACAGACCATCACAAGCCAACACAAGGAACTCGTCTTCATTCGTTATTTCATGTACGGTGATGTCAGGGTCGGCGGTGATGACTTGCTTCTGGGGAATCAAGGAGTAATTTTTCTTGAACTCAAAATCGCCCAATGCTCTTGACAATGCAAGGTTTCCTTGAATGACCCGCGTAAGCTAGATAATCGGGGAATATTCAGAACTACACACCATTTACACGTCCGTATTCAATGTATCCGCCTGCACCAACGATGCGGGCGCGCTCGGCTGTAGATGATTGTTGGTTGAAGAAAGATCAAAGGAAGTGCAGAACATACTATCGCTTGAGGGTTTATGATCAAAGCTCAGAGGTTTGACTTCCCCTTTGACGCTAATGACTGACCGCGAGTCGCCGGCATTAGCCTGAAAAGGTGTTAAAACGTAAATACGAGTGATCGAGGTCACGACGTACGACGTAAATTTTCTTATCATGAGTTACTAGGGCAGCAACGGCGGTGCATCCGGACGGATCGCGCGTGTGAGATGGATCTTTAAGAATTGGCGTCAAGCAACGGTCGTCGAACGATCAGGGGATGACGTACCAGCAAGCAGATCTTCGTCGGTTCCCAGAAAGGCCCTTTTCATAGCCTCGTCGTAGCGCTTCTCGCGATAAGCTTCCTCCGCAAGCAGACGCTTATGGACATTTTTTCCGGCAAATTTTGCGACGGTGCTGCCTGTGAGTGAGGAGTGAGAGTGAAGACGGAAAAGGCGGGTGCAAATTACCGCCGTGGCCATCATAAACACCAAAGAATGAATTCTTTTCTTGAGTGCCATCTTCCAAGGTTAGCACAGCCGCGTGAGCGTCCTCCATGGCTGGATGGACAGGAATCGTGAGCAGGAAAGGGCGGAGAGCCGGAGAAGACGCACTGATTCTCCATCCTTGCATCTCTGATACCGCGAAGAGAAGGCGATCATCTTCACCGACCTCGGATTTCTTCTCGGTGGCTAAGGGAGGGCCGATAAGCAAAAAGTGAGGGGGAAGAGGGGGGACACTGACCGGGCGATGAAAGCGTCTGGCCCTGAGAGCAAGTGTGAGTGGGGCGAGATGGGAAATATGGATCTGATATGCTCACCATGCCTTGATAAGACGTAAAGAAAGTGCCAAGAGGAGGTAAGGAACGAACAAGGATGGAGGTGCTTGTATGCGCTTGAGCGAGGGTGATTGTATGCGCGTCGTCGTTGCCCGCGCAGTCATACCCTATTTTGTCTTGTTTGTCTTTTTCATCCCGCCACCGGAATCTTATTCAACCCGTACTGATCCCTGTAGCCACCATGCGCTCAGAACTCGCAATCCCTGCGCATCTCCAGCTGTCGACGTACTATCTCCTCCCCCCCTTTAGGTTTTCCGAGGTCCGTTTTCAATTACGGCCCCCATAAATTAGCCGACATATGGGGTTACGCTTCCTTGTACCTATAAAGGTCGTGTGCCCGAATTCTCCGTCTCCCGCACCCCCGCATATTCGCTACACTATCGGTATGTTCACGCCCGCTCTTTATTCCTACTCGCTCACTTCCACCCAGTTGACCGCGGATGGATTCCCGCTCGCATATTTCTTACGTCGCTCCTATGACCGGCCGCAGAGCTCGGGCATGGAGTACTTCCTCGACAACATCCCAATCCTCTATGGCCTCCATCTACCCGAGCATAAATCAATGCGCTCCACCCGCAGAGCCCACAGAAGGCCATACCAATGTTCTCGGATCATTCACAACTACTATCCCTACCTCCCTTTGGCTCCGGGCTCATCTTCGTCTGCAGATCCCAGTCTCCGGCATCCCGCGCGATCTTGACGGCTATGATACTCCCCCCGATTCACCTCTTTCATTTTTTCATTCCCCCTCGGGTTCTAGACGGAGCCCGTCCATCAGCCGCACCTTGTTGTCTGATTTTGACTGGGGCGAACCCTCCTCGGGTCCGGTAACATCTCCCCCTCCCGCTTCCCTACCATCTCCATCGATAGACAATGATGGAAATCCAGCCAAACTCCACCCCGTTCTTGAAGCTGCAGAAAAGGCCTCCAAGTTTTCTTGCAAGACGAAGTGTTCCACATGCAGAAAAGCAGGGACAAATTTTCCGCGGTGTCCTCGTTGCGATGAGATGTGGTGCTCTCGTGCATGCAGACTGCAAGGGGGTAAAAAGCACACCTGTGCTATCCGCAAGATGTAGCCCACTTCTTGCTCACCGACCCTAGGCATGAACATGCCCAGGTTATGTCCATAATTGACTCCGGAATACCTGCGATTTAGTCATGAAGTCGCCATTTTTTTCATATCCATCATCCGTTATCCACGTTACTTCACCGCGCCCGTGCCAAAGTTATGATTTCATATGCCGTGTAAACTTCTGCCTATCGCAAATTGAAAACATGTTCATAGCGCTCATGAGTAAACGATAGTCGTTGAAGATAGGGCTGATAACGAGTTATCGTTACGACTCAAAGAACACGATCTTCGTTCCCTGTGAAGGTACGATGCCGGCCGACTTTTGTTTCCTTTTCGCCTCCCACGACGGGTGTAACGGCCGATCCCCCTCGGCCTGCTTTCCCCGAAGACCATCTTTGCCCCGAATGCTTTCCGACCGTCCTTTAGCCGAACTCGAATTCTTAATGCCCTCAGACCCTCTCGGAGTCGCTTTGTGGACTTGTTCATGTCCATAGGTAGGGGCACGAGACTGTATTGGCGTGCGACGAGGTCGTGAAGATGACTTTCCCTTTCCAGATCGCCGATCAATCAGGATGGAGCCGGATGGACGGCGCTCCGTGTCTTGCTTCTGGATGTGGTTGGCGTTTTTCCCGTATTTTTTCTCCCATATCCTAAGTGCGAAGGGAATTAGTGAGGGATACCCCCAGAAACAACTAGAGATATACACTTACGCCCTGCGTGCCCGTTGACCACGACGATTCTTTTTAATTCCGTCAGCCGATTTCGTTTCACTATCGCTGAATTCGCTACTCGAATCGCCTCGCGTGAAGCCAACCGAAAGGGAAGGGAGAAACTCGGATTGGCCCTTGGATCCGTGGAGCTGAGATTTTTTGCTCTTCGGATCCTCTGATGGAAAGTCAGCTGCGCTGGAGTGCTTAGGGCTATCCACCCCCGCCACCGAGTCATCTGACTCTGATGGCGCACCGACTGTACCAGATTCCCAGCCATCATCCATTTCTGCGACTGCTTCATCGCCACTTGTATTTGCATACCCTTCATCGCGGGAAGAATTTACCACGTTGTCATTGGACGAGAATTCATCTTTATCGTGGCCAGTCTCGGTCCTCCTCCTCCCCTTCGAAATATTTGGCGACGTGTGAGCGCTGTCTGTGACTTCCCCGATGTCTTCCGATCCCACGGGGTGGTGCAGGAACGCCCTCAGAGTTTCCACTATCGATACAACTTCTGATGCAAGGATTTTGGAGCTGAGTATGCGGCTTTGCACTTTAGCCGTCGGAGTCCCGGGCGCTCCGGGAGAGACCAGATTTGAGGCTAATTCTTCTGAAATAGCTTGTATTGATGGATCCGCTGAGAGGATCTTGTCCTTCTTGAGTTTAGTCATGAGCGCTGAGCGAGCAACTTGGTCGTGGTTGAGATGCTACGACCTGCATGTTAATTCCGAATGATAGTCGCATCCAGGTCTTCATTCCACCGACCTTTAATATCTCCATCTGAGCCTCTAGGTCTTTTGTCACGTCGCTCTCTGGATCCTTTCGCCTGGATTGGAAGAGACGTTAGGATTCATATCGGCAACGCCAAGCTCACACGTATTCACCGAGCATCTTTAAGTTTCTTCAGGGTTTTTTGTAGCTCGAAAGTCCTCGTCTTCTTGACGACATGACGAAGTTCCCTGAGAGTGTGGTGCTTGAGAATGGACAGTATTGGTCCGTTGATTGTTCTGGAAATTGGCGTGAAAGACGTACCAGTTTTCGGCGCAGCTTGGCCTCTTTGTCTTCCTGATAAAATCGTTATTGCAAGAGAAACGGTGTACCCGGGAGGTTGAAGTACCTCTGATTCCTTGTCATCTGATCTTTTTCGCTTTCCAGTGCGGATCATGGTTCAAACGTTCGTGTTGTACGCTGGTGTCACGCGGCGTTGAGCGGGCCGATGTCGCTGACCTAATTGCGATGTAGCCCTGCCAGTGCCAACTCCGAGTTATCTCGCGCCTGTGATGTCGGACGAACCCACAGACGAAGGGAAGCTATTCGCGTCCTTTGAGCGCCGCGATGAATTTGTTTCCCTCCAGAATACCTTGCTCGCGTTCGACTTGACAGCCGAACCCACTTACGAAGAGAACAGCGCCGAGTTCGATATTCTGCGGAGGCTTAGCCTGATAGTATGTGTACTCGTCGATAATGTCTCATAGCGCCAACGATTGTACATCGAGCAGCTGGCCGAGTACCAAGAACAATCTTATCTCTTGGACCCTTACCTCGAGGACCTCGTTATTCCCGCCGCAGAATGCTTGAGAACACATGCCAGAGCGTGCACATCCGACTCATCCGTCACATCCTCGATGACCCGAGTGGGACGTCTGGCTGATTTGCTATACAGTTACATCAAGTGTAGAGGATACAAAACAATCAGTCAGTGATCCAGTCCATTCCGCTCTGATTAGCACCGTGTCCTTAGAATGACCAGCTAGGTTTTTCCCCCATGAAATCGCGGACGTGACCATCGCCGTTGACTTTATTCGTTTGCCCAACGGGCCCGCTTCCCATCCATCCCAATGGTCCTTGCGTTATGTCGTGCTGCTGTGGCTCTCTCTCGTGTGCAGAATCCCATTCGATCTAGATCAGTTCGACGAACCTGGCCACAAAGGCCGAACGGCTGGTACACTTGAAACCGCCGGCAAGCAGTACCTGGACTACGCGGGTCTAGAGCGGGAAGGCGCAGCTGTCCTCCTCTCACGACTGTACATGCGGTAGGTGCTACCGTATGGTTTCGAGCGAGTGCTAAGATGAGAATAGAAAGGATGCCAAGCAACAATTTTCGGCCTTCCTCGCATGGTCCACTTCTGTGCTACAGGAAACGCAACAACTTCTGTTGGTGAGTGTTCTATAGTTATCATCCGACTAACCTGACAAGAGTAGGCTATTGGCGTCCTGCAAGTATTGTGTGAATTTATCAAGTTTGGAGCTTTGGAGGAGTCCCACTCGGCCACTTCTACACTCCTAGAAATATCGGAGAGCATAGGAAAGAGCGAGGCTCTGATGGGCAATACCCTAGTTCGCAAATACCGGGCAAAACTGTTATCAAGGGTAGCGCTCCGGCTGATTCCTCCCGGAACCAATAAATCCAGGATCAATGGCTAGTGTGTTTTTGTGCGCAGGGAAAGTATAGCCTGAGACCCTCCACCAGTTCGCGCATTGGAAATAACGGAAGCTCATGAGAAAATCCAAATAGATGACGAAGATGACGACATCGACGTTCCGGAGGAAATCGAAATCATCCTACAAGCACTATTCAACTCCTTGCAAGACAAGGTAGTTCAATGCCGTCGCCTCTTAGCTCTTAATTAAAATTCTCTCTTGGTAGGATACCGTGGTTCGTTGGTCAGCGGCCAAAGGTATTGGCAGGCTTGCGGAGCGTCTACCAAATGACTTCTCGGCGCAAGTCCTCGAGACGATATTAAACTTATTTTCCATACATAGCATTGTGGGTGCTTCCATCAACGACATGCCATCTGTCGCGGAGGCGACATGGCATGGTGCATGTCTGGCGACCGCCGAGATGGCACGCAGAGGCCTCGTGCAACCATCAATGTTGCCCCCATTGCTTGATTGGTTATCCAAGGCAAGGGCACGAGCCTCAATGAGATGGAAAAGTTTATTTTAACATTCAACAGGCCCTTTACTTCGACATTCGTAAGGGTGCACATTCGATTGGTTCCAACGTGCGAGACGCCGCAGCCTACGTCATCTGGGCCTTGGCAAGGGCTCAGGATGCGTCCAGCCTTTCCCCGCATGTTGTCGGGCTAGCAGAGAGCCTTGTCCGTGTATCTCTTTTCGATCGTGATGTATCCATTCGCAGAGCCGCAAGTGCTGCATTCCAAGAACACGTAGGCAGGATGGTGCGGCGTCGTTATGTTTCCCACCCACTCAATCACTCTGACTATTCTCTTGCGGGTTCAGGGTTTGTTCGCTCATGGTATCGATGTGCTCCGTAAAACGGACTTTTACTCTGTGAGCATACGGCGCAACGCATTCCTCACAGCGGCTCCACAAGTAGCTGAGTAGGTTGATCTTTCGCTGAGTTTCGTCACCTTCCCATGCTCATTGCCTGCCTGGTAGGCATATTGAATACCGATCGGGTCTCATAAACCACCTGATTTCCATTACGCTGAGTCACTGGGATGTTACGATGAGGCAGGTAGGTGCTAAGTCCTTGAGGCTGATATGCGAGATCGACCTCGCTTCATTGGGACCGACATGCATTTCACGATTGGTGAGTCATGATTCTTAAGTTACCGGTGGTATTGAACCCGTACTGGCTAGGCACTACTACTGCGTTCTGTGGATGCTACGGATATCCATGGTGCACTGTTGGCGCTCGTAGAACTCGCTGGTGCTTATCAACGACGATTTGGTCCGGAAGGGGATGAGAAAAGGCGGGAGGTCAGTCAAACCATAGTCTACCATATCACGTTTGCTCATCATAACTTTCTGTGCAAGATTTTCGGTCTCATCGGACATGTCCCAAAAAATATCATCCTTGCGCCTCGGAACGAGCAAGTGCTCAGTGCAACTTGCAGTCTCATTGCCGTCAGTATCACACAGCAAGAAGCACAGGAGGCCCAAGACCAATCATTTGTCCCCGATTGGCGTCACCTTGTCGATCAAGGGCTCCGCCACAGGGGTAACCACGCCCAGGAGGCAGCTGCAACCGCAATGGCTGCGATGAGTTCTCTCATGGACTGCTCTGTGTTGGTGCAAAGATAAGTTTGGTTTGCATAGAGAGCATGTATTGTGCGGCGTGTACTGAATTTGGACGGCCTCCCTGTACATTGATCAAGGAATTCAGACACGGGACCCCGTCGTTGCAGCAGAGTTTGGGGCATGTGTTGGGTGTCCTCGACTACGATGCACACCCTCATGTTCTCCCGGAAGCGGTGGATTGCTTGCTGGAGAGCATCAGCTCGGAGGTCCATCCACAGTCTCCGCATGTTATCCTCATTAACCGGTGATTACAGTCTGCAGCCAGAATGATAAATGTCGAAGCGCGCAGAAAATGCTGCTTGGCAATCCCGAAGATCTTCACAAACATAACGCCGAGGTTGGCGGAGCGTACGTTCCACTCCCGATGTGGAAATATTTCATCTCTTACCACTCGGGCGTAGATTTCCGATCAAGTAAGGTCTGTGCATTGTTTGATGCATTGGACAGTGGGCTGGAGGACTACACTACGGACGAGCGTGGGGACGTGGGGTCGTGGATACGCATCGCTTGTAT
The DNA here is from genome assembly GCA_038093075.1 of Boletus patriciae. Taxonomy (NCBI): domain Eukaryota; kingdom Fungi; phylum Basidiomycota; class Agaricomycetes; order Boletales; family Boletaceae; genus Boletus; species Boletus patriciae. The sequence goes on from JBBPRK010000028.1 coordinate 32,845, forward strand.
CCGCGCCCTCGGTTCAGTCATCGAAGATCTCTTCCGCATTTCTGGCAGCTTGCCGGATTTCCCTTCTTTTCTACCCCCTCACAGATTTCACGCTGCCATCGGACGCATTCTTCGACAAGGTGTAGAAAGGCTCGATAATGTTCGCCAGATTTCTGGCGAATGTTTTATGCACATCTTGAAGCTCCCGCTCCCCGCTACGGAGCACGCAGAAAGGTGGAGGATTCAAAATATCGATCTGATGAAGGAGTTATTTTTCGTGTGAGTGATTTCTGAAGGAGCAGATGTATTTGATAAACGGTTTTCTGCAGTGAGAACGGCAATGACGACAATAGCTGGAGTGATGGTGGGTGGTTGTTCCCAAAGGCTGTCAAGATCCTGCAGATTCCCGAGTATCGGAGATCGCTGTTAAGGGGCTTCGTGATGAGCGTCGCCACGAGGACGGGCAGTACAGTACGTTTCCTCCCGCTGTAGTGGGTGTCGCCAGCAGGCTTCACTGATCTCATCGACTTAGCAACGCCCTGCATCATCGAGCCTCGCTAATTATACGAAGACATTACGCCTGACGGGTCTCTCTGATGCGGAATACAGTCTTTCAGAATTTGCAAGCGACCTACTTGGCTTGGCTCAATCAAACCCGACTTCCAACACCGTCGTAATACCGGTTCTGCAGACATTCAACATGTTGTTTGAGGAGGACGCCCTGGTGTCTCTCTCAGGATCTGAGAGAGGTGCCGCATGGTAAGCAGGCTGCATTCCAGTGGCGTGCGTACTAACTGGGATTGCGTAGTGTCGTGGCCTTGTTGTCACTCTCCTGTAAAAACGTGTTGCGTGTCAAGAACGTCCAAAGGCTTCAGGAGTCGATGAAGATGTGAGTCACATTTCATTAATGCGGGTTTTACCGAGGCGATCTGTTAACATGGCGGCGCTACAGAGTTATCAACCTCTTGACGCTTCCGTCGGTTGCGAACGCGTGCTTGTCCAAAATCGTCGAGTTCCTTGCCCATCCTTACCCCAGAGTATGTATTTTTCCCGATCGTTAGGGAGCGGTAGTGAACTATATATGCGCATACTCAGGTTCGATCGAGCACCGCCGAGCATCTATACATGGTGCTGCAGAGCAAGGATCTAGGTTGGGAACCAGACGAGCAAGTCGAGGAAATTCTTCTCGAAACGGAATGGTATGACGCATCGATTTAGTAAACGGTTTCTGACCTGAGTTGTGGAGCTGACCGCGTGTTCGACAGGTCGTCTGGGGATGTGGACAAGGTGAAGGATGTGGCACGAGGCCTTGTGGATGCACTTGCGTCAGGAATGAACGCGTTGTAATATAATAACACGATTTGCCAATTGAAGCCCAATGTTGTGCCACTGACGGAGTGCCAGCCTTTTTGGGCGTGTGAATTTCGGCTGCGTGCTTGGCCATCCCACTCGAGGACGACCAGCTTGGAGAGCGCAACATAACACAAGTCATGGTCGTCGACCCTCGCATCAGTGACAATGAATTAGCTGCAATCAACGCCGCTGCGGTGACACGCGAATATCGCGTGCAACCTCATCTCGGTATGTTTGCTACAACTTGTCGTTCCTGTCCGACGCCATTTCTCCAGATTATCGCACTGTATCTGCCATCAACGGGTAAAAACCAAAATTAAAATGTGTCCGTATATCTTTGATTGATCACCTCACAGGCCGCTTGTTGTACTCGACAATGTCAAGGTAGAGACCACGAGACGCTTGACGCAATAACGGGGACTGACTCCGGATCAGTTCCCTTCGTACAACGAGATTGTACAGTTGACTCTTCCGGATGGATCCAAGCGAGGTGGTCAAGTGCTCGAGGTCCAAGGGAAAAAAGCGATCGTCCAAGTCTTCGAGGGCACATCAGGGGTAGACGTCAAAGCCACTCATGTCGAGTTTACGGGCAGCAGCATGAAACTCCCCGTCGCCGAAGACATGCTGGGCCGTATCTTCAATGGTTCCGGGAACCCCATCGACCAAGGTCCGAAAGTCTTTGCAGAAGATTACCTTGACATCAACGGTGGGTTTATTCCGCCGCTATCGCGTCTCGCCTACAAGGTTTAGTTCAGGCTCACCGATCAACCCGTATTCTCGGATATACCCTGAGGAGATGATACAAACTGGGATTTCCACCATCGACACTATGAACTCCATTGCCCGCGGACAGAAGATCCCTATCTTCTCCGCCGCAGGTCTACCACACAACGAGGTAACCATAACGTTGGCTTCTTTATGCCTATCTCTGACGCTAACGTCAGATTGCTGCGCAAATTGTACGTCAAGCTGGCTTGGTGAAGCGACCCACGAAAGATGTGCACGATGGTCACGAAGACAACTTTTCGGTGGTGTTCGCCGCTATGGGTGTCAACATGGAAACGGCACGATTCTTCAAGGAGGACTTTGAGTCCAATGGAAGTCTCGATCGAGTCACGCTGTTCCTCAACCTGGCCAATGATCCTACCATTGAGCGTATCATTACGCCTCGACTTGCGCTGACGACGGCCGAATACTATGCCTACCAATTGGAGAAACACGTGTTGGTTATATTGACTGACATGTCATCATATGCGGATGCCCTGCGTGAAGTGCGTTTCGATTCCTTGAACGACTGGTTATTTGGTCTATTCATTTCCTAACGACAGGTATCGGCAGCCCGCGAAGAAGTACCTGGCCGTCGAGGGTACCCGGGATACATGTACACCGACTTGTCAACAATTTACGAACGTGCCGGTCGTGTGAAGGGGCGGAACGGTTCGATTACTCAAATTCCCATCCTTACCATGCCCAACGACGGTGATTCTTTCCACAACGCGCAAGTTCCGTTGACTGATACCATGCAGACATAACGCACCCCATTCCCGACCTGACTGGGTATATTACCGAAGGGCAAATATTCGTCGATCGTCAATTGCACAACAGACAAATATATCCCCCCATTAATGTGCTGCCATCACTTTCGCGGCTTATGAAGAGTGCGATCGGCGAGAAACTCACGAGGAAAGACCACGGTGACGTATCAAACCAGCTGGTGCGTTGTGCCTTGATCCCATGATGTTTTTTATTCACGAGGCCACGTGTATGTAGTATGCCAAGTACGCGATAGGGAGAGATGCGGCCGCGATGAAAGCGGTCGTCGGGGAGGAAGCACTGTCGGGTGAGGATAAGCTGGCGCTGGAATTCCTGGAAAAGTTTGAACGGCAATTTGTCGGGCAAGGTGAGAGCATTTTATATCTTTGGCGCGAACATTTTCTCACGTGATGATGTGTAGGACCCTATGAATCACGCACGATCTTCGATTCCCTCGACCTTGCGTGGACCCTGTTGCGCATCTTCCCGAAGGAGCAATTGAACCGCATCGACCCGAAGATTATTGCGGAGTTCTATGGGCGGAAGCCGACCAAGAAGGCAGCCGAAGAGGAGGGACAGGAGGAAGGGAAGGTCGTTGATGTGTAGATAATCATGTGGAGTATTTGAATGGAGTTTATCAGCATCGATAAGGAGATGTGCAAAGTGTATTAACGTTTCAGGTTACCCGCGGAGAGTGAACGTGGGATGAACACGTTTCGTAGCGAATTTGGCGGTTTTGCTCCATCGATGTTGAAATGGACTGCCAAAGAGCGTAAGACTCTCCCGATCCTCATTTTATTATTGTCAGTCAGCCGGACAGCGTGGCAGCCTGCCAGCGCCGCACACCGTGCTTGGCTGTTACCCGCTTTGACCTCCTTCCGTCACTCACTTGCACCACCAGGTATCTGCCAGGCAACCAGGGCCCGAGTCGTCCACTGGCCTGCCGCCAGTCTGTTTCCGTCGTGTCTTGATCCCATGTGTTCGCCCTGAGTCTCACCCCCTTCGGCTGTTCTATTTGGCACTTATATATCCCCCCCACTCCCAACCCACCTTCTTCTTTTTATCTCGAGCTCAACAGCCCCCACAAAGTCCCTTCCCTCTACATGGGCGACCTTGGCCACCCTCTCCAGGAAATCAACTGCAGAAAACGCAAGGCAGACGGCGACGAAGATGCCCAGCACTCAATAACCCAGTCCTCACAGTCTGCCAGCGATGCTATCCTCGTCGACCGCCCTTCCTCTCCGCACCTCCCTTCTCACGCCCCAAGGCAACCCCCGACCAGCCCTTGGCTCTCCACCGACACCGCTCATGCAGTCTGGCCCTCAGAGCCTTCTCCGACCGACTCCCCTCCCGACTCCCCGCTCGACGCCGATCCCGTCCATGCGCGGTTCCACAAGCGTCCACGGATCGACACCAATCCCCTTGCCAAGGTTCATCGTGCACCCGACAGACATCCCTCGTCTCGAGCGTCTTTGCCCCCTCACACGCCCACTCGGCGTTCCCGCAGAAGACTTGAGCACCGCGAACTCCTCTCTCCATCCCCGTCCTCTCCCCATCCGCCTGTCCTCAGGATCGAGTCTCATCTTCCGTCCGCAGGCAACCTGCATCCCGCCTTGCAGCCTCCGTTTCCGCACATAGATCTTAGCTCCCCACACATCCCATCCCTACATCCGTTGATTAATCGACAGACGCTCAAGGAGTTGGATCTGAGTGCCATCCTGCGAAATCCACAGCTTCGTACGTCTTTACTCCCTCTTGCCTATGACCACCTCACTCATTCGTTTTCGACAGGCCATGACCTCCTCTTCGACGCCGGGCTGCAGTTCAGACCTACCTCTGGTCGGAAAAAGCGCGAGCTCTCGGATAGATATTGGCGTGCCGTTGCACAGGAATTCGAAAATGGGTGCACCTGCATTTCCTTTGACATGCAATGGAGACCATCCGAGTGTGTCTGTGTCTGTCGACGCGTTCCTCTCCCACCTCAGAACCCTGTCCTAACGTATTCGACTTCCCGCCGTGTTCTCACTCTCCGAATGCCCTCGCGCATCCGCCCACTGCTATCAGAATTCCTGGAAGTTCTCCTCTTCGTCATTCAACCTTTGACAAGTATCTCAGACACATACGCTAATCCCTCAACCTTCCAAGTCCAGATCGAGAGACACGCTGCCCAAGCTGCGCATCTCCGATCCGTTTTTGACCCGGAGCTCATCCACCAGGAACTTCAACACAACCTTTTCGATCCCTCAGGGCTCTTCATGGTCATTGGTCAAACTCTAAAGAGCCACTGTGCGCCGATGCGCGATCGTGCTGTCGATGCTATGGTCGATGTCGCAAAAGCCTGTGCTCCCGGAGGTGGAGGCAGTAAAGCGGATGCCGTCAAGGCAGTGCGAATGTGTCTTGACATTCTGGAGCTCATGAAACTCGTCCGTTCACATCCGATGTGTTCTCCATTCTGCTTGCTGACGTATGAACTAGGACATTGCCAACCATCAATTACAAACCCTACGCCCTTTTCTCATCGACAGTTCGGGGCAGTACGAGCTCAAGGCGTTCAAAAGCCGCAAAGGATTGCGTTCATCCCTTGATGTCACACGGGAATGGATCAAGTCATCGCACCGCCAGCTACTCGCATCACCCAATTTTGTTCACCCCTCCTTCCCGTCTGGGTCGCTCAATTATGGTAGCCTTTCGCACACGCAGAAGACGTATGTCAGCGTGCTCAAGGGCCTGACAGACCTCGTTTTCAATCCACCTTCCCCCGCACCATCAAATCCGCAGGGCTCGTCATCCACTGCCATCCAAGCCATGTGCCCCCTGCCCTTGTACCCCGAAACCACCTATCTCGACAGCACACGCCTATTGGCTTTAGCGGCCGATGCGGCCGATACGGCAGCCTTGTACATGTTTTTGCTGCTGTACCGCCAACTCGTGTTCTCCGACACCGGTGACCTAGGCGTTCCACGAGATCAATCACGCGTGAGCGATGCTGACCTCCTCAAACTCAAAAAGGAGATAAGAGATATCGCCTCATCCAATCTTGGGCAGTGCTTCAAATATGGCAACTTGGAACAATCCACCATTTCCGATGTCGACCGCGAGAAATGGAGCAATACCAAGCAGGACATCGTGCTTCAAATTGCACTCCGAGCCAAGGAGGCTCAAATTGGTTCTTCTAGTCATTCGTCAGCAGACGCTCCACTTTTCCACGCCCCCGATGAACGTATGCTAAAGCTTGCCGAACGATGGTCCGAAACACATGTACGGCCGAACTCTGCATTTAGCACGATGCTCAAGAACAGAATCCGTGACGCGGTATTCAACCAAGTCCTTGCCGTTGCCTATCCGCCTAGAGACTCGTTACCCTCTCACGTCAAGACTGCTGAAAACGGGGGACCTGTACCTTCAAACTTGGCTTCAGGCATGGAGCCCCTTGCTGACGAGATACGCTCACTCGCAGAGCGACTTTCCCGCTTGGCACATATACATCTTGGTGTTTACCTGCCGTTGTATGAACAGGAGGACATTTTATCCGCCATTACGACTTCATCCGCTTAGTTCCTTGCCTTATTTTCTAGACATCTACCATTCACTCACTCCACTAGTATACCCATCATCGTTTCCATCTTGTCGGGCTTTCACTCACGGGTGCATTCTGATTGAGAACTTGAAGTAGCAGTAAGCAGCAGAAGCAATTACCATAGGCAATCAATAATACCATTCCATGAACCAAGCTGTGTGATGGTAAGCTAGTGGCTCAACGTGCTAGCCAGGTATCGTTGAAAGTAAATGTTCCCTTGAAACTATCCAACTTTGCGTCGCTTCACTCCTCTTCCTGAATCAACTGACCCTACTGGACGCCTTCTCTTGCCATCTGACCATTCGACCCCTTCGCTCCGGGGAAATGGGCGCATTTTCTTCTCTTTTTGGCCAATCTTCTTTTGCTTCTTCTCTATCGCCTTCTTCACAGCCTGCTTCCCGCCAACTGATGCGATGGCATCAAGGCGGGCTTTGGATAGGAGTTCTTTCTTTTCAGCTGTGGATGTCAAGGACAAATAACGAGTGTGTGAATGCCAAAGAAGATTGAGGCTGTTTGCTAGGCTTACACCGTTTCATCCACCACCCGGCTTTCCCCTGCTTTCTCTTATCTTTTTCTGTCTGCTTGGCGGACTGCAGTGCTTCGAGTTCTACACGTTCCCGATTGTCCAAGTTGACGGAGCTCTCCGCCCTCTTCATCGCATGTTCGAGCCGTGTCACTTCTTCCTCACGCTCCGCCCTCAGATGCGAGGGGGAATTCGCAAGAAGCTTGCGCGCGCGCTTGACATGTCCACGGAGAGTCGAAAGTTCGTCATTGTGTAAACCTGACAGGAAGTCGTACTGCTGTTTGAACTTGGAGGGATCGTAACGACCGGCTGCATGCATGAAACGCGGGTCCCTTGGTTTCTGACGATAAATGAAAATGAACGTCGAAGGACGAGTCCACATGCACCTGAAACACGCACTGGCAGCTTGTCATCAACGACCAACCTGCGGCGGCTCACCTGGCGTTTGGAGGTTATTTCGGCAGGTCTGTGGTATGGATACGTGTGACAGACAGGACATGGACAAATAATCTGCCTACGCGTGCTTGTTCGTTCGTTTTATTGGGCCACTTTTTGGTTTGGACGGTTGGTCCGATTTTTCCTCGTGCCTACCATGGGTTGGATGAGGGAATGGGGCGGCATCCTCTGAGGCGCTGAAATTGCCCTCGGGTTGCTCTTCGGAATCCGACTCGGTGTCGCTGAGTGCTTGCGCTTGGGCAAGGGAGCGCTGAGCGCTCCGAAGCGTACCCAGAGGCAGCATAGAAAGGTCTTTTTATCAACAGTGCCATCAGCTTACCCGTACAAAAAACCATAGCAGACATACTGACCATCTTCGAGAGATCGCTTCAGCGAAAGGTGTGCGAGTCAGTGGAAGGGTGGAGCCGTATCACACATGAGGCGCGCACCAATGTCCGTGACGGCCCTACTTCACTCGTGCTGTGGTCGCTAGCCTCTTCGGAGTCCGAGGCATCATCCGTTTGCTCTTGCGGCTCAAGGTCGCCGTCGTCGATCCATTGAGCGACCCGCGGGGCATCGATGTCTTCTTCATCTCCATCCAAGTCTACATTGGTCTCATCGTCGACGCCCTCGTCATCGTGGGCTTTCTGAAGCGCTATGGTAGCACCTTCCGATTCCGACGAGAAATGTATGGCTTTTGATCGAGCTTGTTTGGCGAGCTGGGCCTTTGACTGCTGAACGTTTTCGTGGCGGGGCATCGCCAATTTGGTTGGTCTGTGGGCGGGGGGCGCCATACTCGACTTCTGCACACCCGCCTGAGGATACGTGCCGACTCGGGGTGGAATTGCAGCGGCCCGGTCCCCGAAATTCCGGATTCCGTACACGGTCACGTGACCAATTTCATGTAAATTGGAGCAAACATTGAGCGCGACGCGTAAACTAGCGCGTTTAATTGCGTTAATTATTTTCGTATTTAGTCGTGGTCTGGCGCTTTTGCGCTTTGCCCCGAACCAACGACGACGAGACAGCAACACCTCTGTCTTCCTCTTCGTCGTCGCGGCCGTGTTCACGTCCCCTTCATGTCTCTCCCTACACCTCCCGCCACCTCCCATCATCGCGACAAGGAAAACCGCCTGCCTGGGTCTCGTGTCGTCTGGGCCCAGCAAAATCAGTATTTCATCCTGTCCTATAGTCCCACGCGGTCTGGACCTCATCCGCCTCGATCGTGCGCGGAACAGCCGGCCAAGTCCATCCTCAAGAAGTGTGACCATCCCTTCCTCCTACCACCAGAAGAGGGACAGAGAGAGATTACTCCGGAACCAGAAGACCCTCTTGTTGATCTCACCTATCTGTCCAGGCCAGTCCAGCAAATAATCTCTCCCGATTCTACCCTTCGCGACCTCATTGAGGCCTACTCCATTCTGCATGCCCGGTTACGGGCCGCAGTCGCGAGCTCAACGGATGCAGATGCGTCCTGGCCACTCTTCCAGCCACTCCGCAAGAATACACAGGTGTTCACCGAAGCGGTCTGTCGTGATCTTGGCAGGGCACTCATCAAGCCCAGATCTGACCCAGAACCAGAAGACGATATCCCCCTGGACTGCGAGAAGGAGTGCGAGGACAACGAGGCGTTCTCTCTGTTGCCTTCTCCGAAGCAAAGCCCCAGGAAAAAGAAGCGGGGCATGTCAGCTTCCCAGATTAAATTTGCCCGAGATCTTTGCACAACAACTCATGCTGTTCTGCGACTCCTCAGTGCTGTGTTCACTTTGCCACCCCTTCATCAAATATTCGATGGTACGTCCTAGCATTACTCTTTGCTGTAACCCGCTCAAATATTTGTAGATGTTCAGTTGCGCGACATGCTCACACATGTACTGGCTATTCCTATGGCCGACGAATTACCCACTCCAAATGCACGAAAGACGTGCGCGTTATCAATTTGGCTACTACAGGCTCAACGACTCCCTGAAACCGTTTTGCTCCCTGCTCGTGACAGAATTGCATTCGCTCTGCGGCGTGGCATGGAAGGTGAGCTTGGGAAAGAGGGCAAGAAGGGGTCGGCATGTGATGGTCTCAAGGTACTTATCTATTGCAAAGAACGAGCCCTTCAACTGACTTGCCTCGGCAGGCTATCCATGACTTGTCTCTCCACCAGCCAACCACATTCATTCCCGCTTTCGTTGAACTCTTACCGTCTATATTGGCGAACTTGTTGGCACCAACACTGGGGTTGCGAACTCAGGCCTGCCATGCACTTGGAGGGTTTGTGCTGGGCTGCGTTAGTCTCCCATCCTCGTCTATTCACGCTCGCATAGCAGACATTGTTTCTACCTTCTTGACTACTCCCACTGCTTCCTCGCCCCGTCGCAGTCCTGTGAAACCCATAGCGGAGCCCGGTATCATTCGAACCCTTCGAACGACTCTCAATACCGTTGATCCCCAACACGTCGCACAAGGCCCTGTGTGGGCTTTGAGTGTCCTCGCATCTCTAATCGTACTGCTCGGTCCCTTAGTCTGCACAGATGTTCGACTTACCCGCATCGTATCCGCACTTCTCACTCTCGCCATGCGCAACAAGAAGAGCTCTGTCCGTGCTCTCGCCTCTCTTCTGTGGAGATGTGTTGCTTGGGCATACCTTCGACCACCTTTGGAGCCCCATCCTGAAGGCGGCGAAGGCCACGAAGAGGTGCAAGATATTCAACTAGCCCGGGAAAGTTTTTGGAAGATTGTCAAGTCCGTGGTCGATATGGGGACAGGTGTCTCGACTGTGGCAGCTCTCCTCGGAGACGACTGTGATGATGAAGACCGATTGAAGAAGGCTCTGCGACTTGTCAAGACTATGCTTAACAAAGGTGGCCAAACCACTCTGGATGCCATAGACACTGCAAAGATTCTCGTCAACTGTGGAAACAACGGCAAACCTTGGTCCATAAACAACTTGTTGCCCCATTCGCTGTTTTCCTCGAATCCCGGCTTGCTAACTGCCGACTACAAGACGCTCTCCACTGCTGTGAAACCGATATTCGATGAATGTCCGCAGTTGAACGATATTCGACCTTTGACTCGTGACCAATTGTCTCGGGATTGGGTATTCAACGAGTTGATAGAGATCTGGAGAGCTACTCTGGGTTATTTGGAGATACCTGATGACCGCTCTTTACCGGTAAGTTTTATTAATTCGGACAATCCATCGCTCACGAGTCGGGGCAGTCCGAGACGCTTGCAACTTGGAATGGTCTGATGAAATCCAATGTGACCGTCCTTCTCGGTCGGTTACTGCTCCCTGATGTCCCCCCACTATTTTATTGATCCTCTGGTGTTCAGATGCTGACGACCATGATGGTATCATCGAATTTGCCTCCAAATCTGCCAGCATTCTCGCAGAGATTCTCCGTGATTTACAACTAGACCTCGCCTTGATCGCTTGTCCAACTTCGTCAAAGATTGGTTCACACTCAAATGCAACCAAGGTTGTGCCAGTACGGTCCAATTCTGCGATGAAACTCGGCGCCGTCAGAGAACTTTGGGCATGCATGCGAACCATCTTTCCAAACAATCTGCTTTACGCGGGTGGTGCAAAGCTCCTGGAGTGCCTCGTTGAGGATGAGGCTGATCTTATCTGGGAGACTGATGCTCCCGATACTGCAAGGGAGGAGTGGGCTAAGTTATGCTCAGAGACGCTGGCTGTCTGTGATGTCGAGGAGTTGGAGAAGTTCTGGACGAAGAGGTCGCAATCTTATGCCACGATGACATACGAACCTGGAGTCCGGAGTCAAGTATGGGGTTACTTTGTGGAGACGTGGACCGCGGACCGTGAGGCCTCGTGGGAGGGTGCTACTATTCTCCTTGGGGTACCATTTGAGTAAGTTCTCTGGTCATGTCGCCTTTTACATCATTTATCAATGACCGACAGCAACCGCAGTGCTTGGGAGCTCAACAACGATGAGTTCGGCGTATGGGATGGGTTCCTCAGACATACAATGAACAAGGCGAACGATAACGGGACGGACGCAATGATGGTGTTGAACCATGTTGCCGGCCTCATAGCACGATCCCCTTGTCCAGCCTTCGCTTCTTCGACTCGTGTCGCCGACCTCCTGTTATCACATTGCGAAATGGACGACACAAGAGAGCTTCCCACCAACCTTTTTGAACTTGTCAACGACACGCTACTTTCGACATATCCGCCAGAGCCACGCAACCTGAAGCCATCCATGTGGCTCATCGCATCCCTCACGCGCGCGGTCGACACGTGTCCTGTAGACTTGCGTCTGAGCCTACTGGAAGCCATTCAGGACGGTGTCGGTGGTTGGTTGTCGGACGAGTATTGCGTTTTTACGCGAGATGAATACGGGCTGGATGTGCTACCTCTTTACCAAACTGCCTTGCTGGGTATTCAAGAACTCCCCCGCACTCTCAGGGTTCTCGAGGCTCTATCACCTCTCCTCCAATCTGTCTTCATTGGCCGGGATGACAAACCCAGTGTTGCTAGGGAAGCATTTACAGAATTCTGGACAACGACCTTTGGAGACGTGGAAGAACCAGAGGGCGGTTGGCCCGAGGATCTCCGAATTTGTCTCCTGCCTGCTGAGGAGGATCTCACGGAGGTCGACACTGAGCCCTCTAGCGATCCTGAAGAACTCGAGGATGCCACAGTGTGTGTGTCGTCATCCGCAGACAGTGATTCAGAGTATCTTTTTTGTACTCCACCCTCGTCGCCGCTTGGGTCGAGATCCGGCTCGCTATGCAGCGTACGAACTGCGCAGGCTTCAGAGGACAGGAGAATAATATCACCGTTTATTGGCCGTCTCGGGCCTGCGCTTTTCGCTCCGTTCGTGGATCCCAAAGTATCATTGGCTAATCCGGCTGGAAGCCTTTCGTCACCAAGCACCTGTACCGTTGCGGAACCCTCCACCCCTATTACTGGTTCACGATCTTCTCGTGCTACCACCCCGCCTCGTCCGCATAAACCGATGAGCACTCCGGAATCCTTCCAGTCCCTTTTGCTCAAACCACCCGCCGGAACCCTACCTGTTTACCCCACAACCCCGACAACGCCACGCTCAACGATTAAAGTTCGTTCGAGCCTTTCCCCCGGCAAAGGACGTGGTTTCGGTGACAAAGAAAACGTTCCCCCTCTGCCTATATTGCCTGCTGACGCAGAGATATCCTTCACGCCAAGCAAGAGTAAACCATCATCTATCCTCGGTAAACGTCGAACGATCGACGAATCGCCTCGAGAAAATGCAATCAAAAGAGGGCGAACGTCATTCATCCGTTCCTCCATAGAGTTCCCCTCAGCCGGTGGAAGCGACCTGGAAGACGAGCTGTTAGTAGAAGCTACTCTCTCTTCCCCGGCAAGAAAGGTTCAAGTACACAATGAACAATTTCTTGCGCCCAACGAGATCCCAACTAGTACGAACTCCCGAAAGCGGAAACGCCAGCGAATTGTTATGGAAGCTGTTCTTGTTCCATCACTGGCGGACATCCAACGTCGGCAACGTATCATGCGCAGGAGGTCTAGTATTGAGTCTGTCAGTGTCGCTACGACATCCCCGGGCCTTCGCCGCTCGTCATCAATGCCAAAGCTCCATGATTCCTATAGTGATGAAACAGTGACGTCGCGGAGGAAACGATTGAAGTTCTGGGATGAAGTCAACACGAGTCCTTCGCCCTCGTTGACCGTACTGGAAGAGACGGTGATCGCGGGGAGTGGTAAGCAGCCGGCTGTTAGAATCGTATACGCTCGTCTAAGCATCGTTTGCAGATGATTCAATAATGCTCACGGGCACCGGCAGAATACGTGAATCGGAAGGCTCAGACGACGACCCCCATCTGGGACAAGTGTCGCCTCGTCACCTGGCTTCTCCCGCTCCACGACGACATATGGATCCTGAGTATGATGTGTCAAGTGACGATGCACCTTCATCTAGCCCATCGAGAGACCTGGTTGCCCGACGCCAGCAACGATTTGGGCTTCTTGCGCAGACAGTTTGTAGATAGTCGACTTTGCATTTCTCCCCTCTAATACCATCTACTCGCATTGTCATCATTTGTATTATCTCTCTGCATATGTCATAGTTGTGTTCATAACCGTCATTAGATCAATTCAAGGATAGAACATGGTGATTCAAAAAATTCAGCATTATCATTATGTCGCTTATGCAAATTGCTCGAGCAGCAGTGAGACATTTGGATCATCTCATTGGACAAACTTGGCTCCGGAGACGCATGGATACAGTTGTCTGCAAGAAAGACGAAAACCTGATTTTTACGGTTCTCGTTACTCGAATTTGACGTGACTAGATCTGAGGCGGAGACCCTCTTTAGAACCTAAGGATGACCTAGGAGTTGGAACCCATCCATTCCACAACCTAGACCCGCCCGACAAAGCACGAGTAGGCATGCACTGGGCTGCGGAGGTGTCTTGCTGTCGTGTCGCGGGTCAGAGTTTCCAGTTGTAAATTTAACTACTCCCGACAACATCGCAGCAGAGCTTGGTGTAGGGACAGTCAGGCTTCCCATCGGGCCCGACAGGCGTACAGCCTGATCCCTGCCACTGAAACAGCGCAGCACAGGATACAACCGCCTAAACTTGAACTCGGTTTCAGTGCAACATCTGCAAACCGAAACAGCACAGCACCAGGATACAACCACATGCAACCAAGGACATCCGTGATAATTCGCGTGCAAACTTGAGCACACCTTCGTGCTCACACCTACGTTTGCACGTGGGCGCTGCAACTGTCGTTCCACGCATGCGTATCTTCGTACCTCGCAGTCTGCATGCACATGCATGCGGTCTTCCTCGCCGCGCTCATTCTTACCGCCGCCGATCATCCCCACTGTCCGCCGTCACCGTCGCATTCATGTGCAGAAGAGAAAGAGCGGCGGGCGCGCAAACGCCATCAATACGAACCCTCAAGTGGGTGGGCGAGGGCGTGCCGAAGCGGGCGACGCGGCATGAGGGGGGCAGCACAAAGGGGACGTGCACCTCGTGCAGCAGCGTGGTGCGCGAGGCGGCGAGCAACTGGGTCGTCACCAAGTCCGTCATTTGCCCGCTGGACGCTTCGAGCTGCCATGGTGTTGTTCCACTGTCGGCACAGTCAGCCTAGCGGGTGCAACTTCAGCGATCATGCCTGCTCCGAACTGGTGATAATCCATGCTCCACATCGCCGTATCGTTAGCCTTGATCAATCCAATTGTATGTTTGGAAATGCTTTCATCGAGCGTTGTCGTCGTAATCAGAAAGTACTAGTAATTCGAAACTCTCAGTCTCAGTTTCCCACGGAGTTTTAGGTCCGACGCAAACTTTCAAGTTGTCAAGCAAGGCGACTCGAGTAATGGGAGGTAAACAGAAAAGCTGTCTGGCGATTCCCCCAGATGACAGTCATTGTCCGTAGCCTGAGACGAGGACTTTACGCCGAACGCATGGGCAGAATTTGCCTTTTCTTTCTGTTTGGTGTTGTGGTCCATGCCGATCATTGGGGGCTGACCGGAGGAGACTTGCAAGTAAGGCATGATCAACGTTGCCTTTGCCAAACGATGAACCCCGGACCGCCCCGATTGCAGAGACGCAATGTCGAAGTGTTTGATTCTGACGGAGCTGTGATCGCCGGTACATCATTTCCATTGGTCACTTTGTTTGCGGCATTGACATCGCGGTCAGGATTCTGGCAGTATGGAACTCTCCAGTGGGACGAGTTTTACAGATACATAAGCGCATTCATCGTGACTACGACAGCGTGGATGATTTTCCAGTATGACCTGGCGCAGCAGCAACGCCGTGTACCATGTCCGTCCGAAGCTCAGATCATGCAACCCGGACATTACATATTACTCTCCAACAGTAAGTAGCGCATTGACTCCTCCCAGCGTCAGAATTCCAATTTAATGAACTAGCTGGTGGGCCTATTCGCGTTGGACTCGTGCCAACTCTCCCCCGCCCCCGCAATCCCACTCATTCCAATACCCCTGCCCACGTCAGTGAATGTTCAAACTTTCTTTAACGGAGAGTTGGCTCATTTTTTTTGGTTTCTTGCAGGAACCTCATTACCGCACTCGTGGACGTATTAGAGACGGTAAATGCCTCATCACGGGCATGCGAACACAGACGTACAGTCGCCTTAAAGTTGCGCACATATTTCCACGGGCACATGATGTTGAAGTGAGCCATATGTGTCTATCACACACTTATTGAACTCGCACCAACACCGTTACACTGGAAGTGGGTACGCGGAGGTTACCCGAGCAAGATTACCGACACGGCAGATGAAGCTTCCGTAGGCGGCAGGACAAAGATCGACTCGGTACAGAACGTGATTACAATGCGAAGCGATCTACACGATGCATGGGATAATTACGAGTTTGGGGTAGACCCGAACGTGGGTTCTATTCTGGGATACACATTGCTCCTCGAGACTCACTCTCCGCATAGAACAATTACCGTATCACTGCATTTACTAACGGCAATGCGGATATCAATGGCCTAAGTCTACAGCTGGATCATATTCAAGATCCAACACTCCGTCCTCTCGACGTGTTATTCACTGATCACTTTATGCAAGGTCTTTTCAAGCATATGAAAGGTGCAGGCAAACCGGCATGGACGTACGAAGACTACGACGATGCTTTTGGTGATGGCTCCAACCTGTCAAACCCTAGGATATGGGGAACCAGGGAAGGGAAGGAGCGATTTGAACTTGCACTTGCGGATCGACTGTTTGATCATCGGATCTCGCAGCAAGAGTGAAGCGAAACCTCCGAGTAAATAATCGTTATACGAATTACCAATCTGGTCTGCAGAGTGACAAGGACAACTTGTGAGATATACTCCGTCTGGTCTGGTTTCTAGGCATTTGACTCCGTTCTTGTCCAGGTGAACACCGAATTGGCCTACAAGAGCTGCATCGGCTCACAATGAGTAATCGCGAACCCTTCAATGTTGTTTTCTCCTTCTCCCTCGGCTCTCATCGCGCTCTGGGGTGTCATTACAAACATTGCAATGCTTGGAGCCGACGTGGAGTCGACGCAAACCTTGTTTGCACGTGGAGACGATTTTTAGTTTCTTAACGTGAGCTTGTTTGTATTCGAACTAAGTACAGAGACAAAGTAGCATATCGATTTCGAGGACCATCAGAGCGACGAGAAACTCGCCAACACTCAGTGTGTCGACCACAGCCGTTTTTAGATTTGTTTACGCTTGTCCAGGTGAGACAGGAGGCACGGTAACTTGGACGATGATGTCATCCGGGATCACTCATTTTCTTGCCCATTTGCTCGGTCAACACCGCGCCAATTTGGTGGACCAGCCTTGTTGCCTGGAGAAGTTCAGACATGGGTATCTGTGACGCACCATTCGCGACAGAGGAGTAAACATCCCGCAGGGCGTCAAGCCTTGCTGACGTAGTCTTGGCCCTTCGTAAAGACGGACGAGTTGGAGCTGATGGAGAGCTCTCATTTTGCGACATCGCCTTTAGCGGACTTAATCCAAAGGGAAGGTACGACTCGTCATTGGGCTCTAACAGTCTCGTTGAGTGAGGTGAGTGAGACGACGGCAGGCTGGCGTACCGTATAATGGAGAACTCTGAGTCCGTGGCGGAGAACTGGGGTGGGGGTTCACAAGAGACCGGTCAACGTCAGCCTCTGAGCAGAGCAGGTGAATGGATATCTAATTCAATGCAGAAATTGCACTTGCCTGATGATGTTACGTCGACACGGAGGTTTTCCCAGTCAAGGTCGTCTTCGTCAGATTCAACAGAGGGGGGCAAGCTAGAGGTCGGCGTCCTGCTCTTTCTCCGTACACTTCGTGGTGAGGGTGTCTGGGGAACAGATACACGGTCCTGCCCCGTGTTCAGGGCATTCTTACTTGTTTCCGCTCTCCGTACCAGTTTCCGACGCGAGACCTCGCCGGAAGTAGGTACATGTATCCCATCGAACACCTTCCTTTTCTTCAGCGGCACAGAATTCATGCGTAAGACTTCAACGGGCGTAACATCGCGAGTGGCAGGCTCTGATTCCAAGTTGCGCATGGAGCGAAGAGTACCCCGCGAGGTTCGACTTCGCTTCTGGGGTGCATCGTCTGAGGAAACGAATTAATATTGTTTTCGACCAACGGTCATCAAGCAACATTACCACTGTCTACGAGCTTCCGTTTCTGGTTCGGCACGTATGAAGTGACCGAATGAAATCTTTCGGGGGAGTGAGACTTCGGCATCGCGCCGCTAGGAGGGATTAATGGTGATGAAAGCATTTGAGGACTGCCCATCGATTGTTCCGGGTCGTCTAGGGAGGATGTATCTATTCGGCTGGTGTATTGCTGGAGTTGGCGCAGGACCGTCGGTGGAAGCGCATCGTTATCAAAAGAGGATATAAGAAAGTTGGTATCCTCTTGGCCCGCATACATCTGCTGGTGTTCGTGCGGTGCAACTTTCATTTCCGCCCAAGCTTCAGCATTTATTGACATTGACAATGGGCTAACCCGAAGACCGAATTCACCTGAATCTTGGTGTTGATGACTTGTAGGAAAGTAAAATGGGGAGCCATCGTACTTCAAACGAAAGCCGTCGGTATTTGCGGTGAGACTTGCAAAGGAATCATCTCACGATACTCTGCGACTGCGATTCGGTGGCCAATGACAATCCATCAGCAAGATCGCCCCCGTATGCGGCCACAAAACAAGTTAAACAAGACTTGATCTTTAAGGGAAGGATATTGCAAAATTCGCTCCGACCATGATAGGTTGCCCTCCAAAATTTTTCGAAAGCAAACGGGGCTATGGCAGGCGTCGGGATGCGAGAAAAGGCAGATGCCAGAAAATTTTCCGTGTCCTGGAGAGACCGGACCGACAACGGAAGTGCTTCGAGAGCCTTAAGGGCCTCACAATACAAGGAGACGGCCTGGAAGAAATTCAGCGTGTCAACAAATCAACAAAGAGAAATCATACCACAGAATTAAACTGGTGGTCGGACATGACCTCAGTATGGTCCTCGATCCAAAGACAGAGGCTGCTACAAAGGGCTTGGAGTATGCCCATCGCGTTACCCGGGGTGGAAGCTAGCACGTGGCGGATAACATTGAGAAGCTCCAGCGAATGTGTCAATACCTCCGGAGAGTGGCGTGCTTGGCCATAGCAAGCAGTCAAGCAGACGTCAACCATTAACAGAAGCTCATCAGTTGGAGAATTGCCGTATTCGTGAACATATTTCAAAAGGAAACCAAGTACGGCGGTGATCGAGTCCCTTTTAAAATCTGTAAATAATGTTGCGAGGGTACTAAATTAAAAAATACCAAGTTTCAACGTCTTTGCCTTGAAGGTACTGCGGAACGATGTGCCCAATCACCATGGCGGAATCCCCTGACAGTGTGATAGTATTCCAAAGTATTGCCTCCCATGCTTCCAACTCAGGCTCGGACAAAGCCCAGGTACTGGCCAATATCAGCATTAGGCTCTTGAAGATGAGAGAAGAATGTACCAAATTGGGATAGCTAGAAACTTGACGAGTTCCTTCCAGTCTAGACTGAGTTCAGAAGGGGACAACGATGTTGCAACGACTCCCCAGAGTTCACGTTGGCTGCGAACGACCAATTGAGATGTTGCGAGATCATGTGCATTCCGAAGAAACGAAGGCGGAGCTGTCGTCATGAGATTGGCGCAGAGTCCGCCCCACAATGTCCGGACACCGAGATCAAGAACGTGAAAGGCGTACTTCAGGATTGAAGCAAGGATAAGCTCAGCGACCTCTGCAAGACTAAGGCCAACGAATGCCTGTCGCATTGCCGACCACAATTGGTCGATGAATGTGAGGGTGCATAGCTGATCATGGACATTCCAAGATCCCCAGTCTGGCTGAGAGTCCCCTAAGGCCACCGACGGTAAAAACTCGACGATTATCGCGGCTGTATATCTCAGCATTTCTGTTGTCGAGGTAATGTGCTGTCCGGATTCGAGCTGATGTGAGCACGCAAGCAAGATGGACAGCCACACGTCAACGAGAGCCGACTTGAATAAGGTGCAAGTATTCAATATACGAACATATAGGCAGTAGATTGACTTACATCCATGTCTTCTTTGTCCCTTCTGCTTGCAAAATGCTTCCATATTACCAACAATGTCTTGTAGTGTCGAGCTATCTCTGTCTCTTCCAACCAATGCACGGAAATCGGAACCTTGGGGATAGAGTGGATGGTTGATGGAAGGTTGTCCCACTCAGCACTAATGATGGCTCCGTTGAGTAAGACCGAGGGGGGGATTTCATGCATGTTCTGCAAAATTTGATGTCTACCTCGAGCATCGTTGGTAAACGCTTGAAGAAACATGAATCCCTCTCGACGTGTGTGTTTGCACTCTGTTCGAACCATTGCCTTGATGACCAAGAGGGCTTGAGATACCCTGTCGCCACGCTCGTCAGACCGGGCCGCCGACATCCGGTCAGATAGCAGGACACAAGCGAGAGCGACACCAATGCCTCCGCTGACCTCCTGCTTGATCACGTAAAATGCAGAGGAAATTAACGCCGGCTCTGCGTTCTCAGAGCTGAGAAGCATTTGACTGAAAGTCCAGACGAAACATCTCCAGACGTGCGGATGCAAAGCTCGTACAATGGACCGTTTGTGCGTAAGTGCCAAGGCCAGTGATTGAAGGATGAAATGTAGAAGCGTCGGTTTCCTATACAAAGTGGGACCACAGAGAATTATCAATGAGGCGAGGACGGCAAGTATCCATGTCGGAGCACATCTATGGCGCGTGTGCGATTCAGCCGAAAAGGCAGCACGGACCATGCACGGGAAACTCGTATCCCCGGGAGCTACTTGAGATCCGCCCCAGCAAGATTCCAAAAAGGACGTGATGTGATTGGATAACGACCGCCATTGTGACAAGGAGAGTTCTGTTTGATGAATTAGTGCATTTGCAAATTTCCCCAAAGCGATGGAAGCATGCAAGCGATGCTCAAAGGATTTGCAATTTAGGTTTTCTATCACGTGAGGAAGCAAGGGGAAAAGAAGATCGAGAAATCCAGAGGGGTGGCGTTCTATTGTATGTGAAATAGCCTGGTAGGAAAGCGTAAGTGCGAGGAAAGAGCAGATGTACACAGAGACCTACTTTCAGACCGTCGAGCACGACGTTGCCTGGTTGTCTTGCACCATCCAAACTCCGTTGAAGAGCAAAAAATACATCATCTCGCCGAGAACCGAGAACAGTGACAGGGAGACGATGACAGCCCAAGGTCCACAGTGATAGAGAGTATGTCTTTGCTTCGCTGAGAACTGGCAGCTGGTCTGCAAGAGAAATATCTAGAACGTCACTGAATAGCACTGAAAGGTCGTGTTCTGGATGATGTAAGTTGTGCGCTCGAAGTGGGATCAAACTGAACTTACCGGAGAATGCAAAGTGGAATGCGGGAAATCGAAATATTGTGGTGAGGGCGCACAGAGCATGGTGGCATAATAGGGAGGAATCCCTGGCATACTGTTTTGTCTCGATCCTGATGTTGAGGTGAATACTGCTTATCTCGTCCAAAGACGAACGAGGGCGCGAGGGAGTCGAGAAGGGGTCGGTGTGAGCAAGACGAACATCACGTCGCAACGCCCGGATGAAGCTATCCTTGTGAACCCTGAGGGGGTCGAGGGCAGGAAGCAGCGCGTCGCAAGCCTCCAAGAGCTGCCTCTGAGATCTGACCCGGTTCACGAACGTCGCATAGGCGTCAAGGAGATTGTGGATGGAAGCAGAAGAGCGTTCGTGGAGAGAGTCTGCGATTATTTCGACGATCGAGAGCAGGTATGAAGGATCCTGGAGAGGGTTGGAATCGTCAGCAAGGAAGGTGTTCATCCTGGAACCCCACCAAAGACAGGGTCAAGTGTGTATAAGGGTGCGGTCACGTGGATAGCACTACCAAAAATAAACCGATTCATTCCGAGTTGTTCATACCAACCAGCTGTGCACGCGGTGATAGTCTCATGCGCGTCGCGTGGGTAAGTGCAGTGAACATTTCAACGAGACTGTCTGGATTTCTGATAGACACACCCAAAGTCTTGCCAGAAAGCGTTCTGGCGGACGTGCCAATGTTGCCAATAAGTTGACAACCTTCGCCAGTGTCTTTGAATTGGTAGCCGGCGCTGTCAACGTCATTTCGTGAAATGAACCACATGGTCTGCCAAACATGAACAAGCCCGTGGACAATATAAAGTATCTTTTGGATTATTCTCTCACCCATCCTCATTTTTAACTGCTCTCGCAACGACTCCCTCAACCTACCCGGTCCCATCCCAGCACCCTAGCGCCAATTCACTCCTTTAACGACTCTAAAATCCCACAATCGTCATGTTTAGCTCGTTGTTCTCTGTGCTCCCCGCCCTTTTCTTGGGTCTTTCTTCCCTTGTCAGCGCTGCTCCTGTGCAGCCAGTTCAACTCATTGCCTTTGCGCCGACTATCACCTACCCCGGCACCGATATCGTCTGGACCACCAACACCACACAGCACGTCGATTGGCTAACTGACAACGTTCCCGCTGAGGCCCAGAACTACACCGTGACCATTTTGCTCGGTTACCTCGCCAACAACTCTGAGAACTTGGATATCAGTAAGTCAAACACATTCAGGTGGCGAGTTCATATTCTCACTGGTGGGTCAGAACACCCGTTGGCCACCCAAATTCCGATCATGCAGGGAACAGCCATTGTCACCGTCCCCGTCGTAACCCCTGGCAGCAACTACACCGTCGCCGGTAAGTACCCACATCACGATGACCTTAGTTTCTCCTCATGCATTCCAAAGTGATCGGTGATTCCGGAGATGTTTGTCCACCCTTCACTATTACTACCCCCTGAAACCTTCTGGCACGTCTGTGGCATTACACTAGACAATCTGCTGCCACGCATTTGGACTATCACGTTACGGACTAAAGTTACACGAAACGTGCTTGAAGTACTTTCGCTCTTTCGATGAAAGGAGTCAATAGAACTCTAATTGTATTCTGGACGTTATATGGACAATACTAGCTCAGGTTTAGAAAAAGAACTCGTGCCTACGATCTTTGTAGACTAGCATTACAAACAAATCATGGCGTTGGTCTCCCTGCATGTTTTGGTCTTCGTATTGCGAACACGGCTAGTACGTCGGTGCATGAAAAACGTATTTATTCTGACCACTAAGATGGACTATAGATCATTCGCTGGACATGACAGGAGAGGAATATCTGTTAGTCTTTCTTTGCTTGAGCGCTAGCTTGAGTTTGCCGCAATGATCCAGCAATGTGCCCATACGAATCCCACATCAGCCAAAGGGGAACAACAACCCAACTGTGATCGAGGTGGTTACCGACCGTGAAATCTTGAAATGGCATGGACTACTTACAGCAGATTCATAAACTGGTGTCGGAAGTACGTTTACGTGAGTCCACCTATTGACATGTTATTGGGAAACGGTCCTACCACAAGGTATACCCAAAGATGAAGTGGGTTGGAGGTATTCAAGTTAGGACTTCCGGTCAACCATTCGGGGCAGAATGTCATCCATCTATGTTATCCATGCCTCAGCTTGGGCCGAGAAGTTTGGCAAACGACCTACCCTCCGTACAGCTCCGCAGTACTCAATATGATGATCCAGTAGTGACGAGAAGGGTCATTCTTGACGATCTGGTTCAGAATGTAGCAGCAAAGTGGTCCAGCACCGAGGACGGTCAATATTTCAAGGGATACGACGGTCGGGTCTGAAACACCCCAGCGGGCGTCTGCGTAGGTATACTCCTTCCCTGATAGTATACAAGGCATTCATTACACTTGCTACGTTGCCAGCTGCAGCGTAGGTACTCACAAATCTCCGCCAAGAAACCCGTGCTTGTATTGACCGACCTGCCAAAGGTTGAAAGATAAAGGAAGGAACCCTCGAACGAGAAGTGTATCAATGCATCAAAGGCCTTGACAATGGTAATTCGTCGGTAGACCTTTGAACGATATTGCTCCCCACTCACCAGCCAAATGAACGTGTACCTGTCCTGCCATCTTGCGTTTTTGGGAAGCAGGGTATTAGCGCCAGCAGTTGCAATGAGACCGACAGCGGCAACTCCTGCGAGAGAAATGGCGGAGGTCAGGGTAAATACTTGGTCCAGGGAGCTCATGGTAGGTGGGGAGATGATGCGGGGAAGAATCGCCAGCAAGCGCCTGTTCTCACGCAACCAAAGGCCAATTGATCATGCATCGTCATACCTTAAACCAGCCCCCTGCCATCTGATTGGAGAGAAGTCATGGTTTCATACTCCATCCTTCAGAAAGCCTACGTCAAGATTTTCCTCCACGCCGCCAAGCATCCTCACAAGTCGGTGAATGGGGTATTGCTCGGAAATCTGGTCTCGGATGTTGTCATCATCCAAGACGTTGTTCCGCTACTCCATCACTGGACTAGCCTCAGCCCGATGATGGAGATTGGCCTTGACCTGGTGTGTACCCTTTTCGACTGGCCCATCTCGTCCTTGGCTAGACTTTCTACAGGCAAGAGGGCATGCAGAATCTCTCAATCTTTCCCTGGTTGGATATTACCAGGCTTGCGAGAGAATAGATGATACGGCTCTGGCACCAGTAGGAGAACGCGTCGCAGAGCAGATCGGAAGCCAGTTCAATGATGCGATAGCCTTTGTGGTAAAGACGAGTTTCCACGTCGTGTCGTTCCATCTCACTGTGTTACAAGATCGATGGTGATTCACTGGGATCGGGCGAAGCGGCGTTGATTGTAAGTTGGGTCCTCTCTGCGGCATTGTCTCCCTCGTTCATCATTTCTCGAGCCATATCTCCCGCAATCTGGCCTAACGACGTGGCGCCCGCAAACTTTCCAACCGCCGGCCTTCACTCCAGGTGCCCGAGTCACACTGGCGAATCCTGAAACACCTTCAGTTGCAGTATCCCTAGTCCGGGATAGCCACATGCACCAAAAGTTTGGAGATTTTGACGATCATTTGGAGGATGTGACGATAGATTGGTTGCGGAATAATGCATGTAACATCGTGGATCTGTGAAGGTGTCCGTTGGCTGTGAAATCTTAGATCTAAGGTCATTCATCTCGAAGCTGGAGTTGAAAATCAGTGAAACCGGTACTTGAAAATCAGTGCCGTCACTGATTGCGTACTTCTCTGTGATAAACACACACTGGCACAATTCTTTGGCAGCGCAGCTCCTCCCCTCACAAATGGCACCCGCACCACCGGCATTTCGGGGAACCCTCGTGCATTGCCCCGCTCTAGGGAAAGTGGAGATTCTGCAGGACCACTTCCTCCGTATATCCAATTCCACTTTATCATACCGTCTCGTTTGACTCAGAGTTGCTTGTTCAGTGACTGACCATCGCGGTGTCATTGTCCACCTGTCTCCAGCTTCTTCAGAATCCTCACAGAAGTACATCGATCAATATGAAGCTTCTATCAAGATCCTCCCTGCAGGGGACTTCCTATTCCCCACCTTCTGCGACCTGCATCTCCATGCCCCCCAGTTCATGTACCAGGGAACTGGTCTCGACCTCCCACTCATGGAGTGGCTTGATAATTATGCCTACAAAGCTGAGGAAGGTCTTGATCAAAACCCTCATCTGGCCACCAAGGTGTACCGCAGGCTTGCCCAACGCCTGATAGAAGTAGGGACTGGCGCAGTTCTGCTGTTCGGGACAATCAAGACGGAGACAAAGTAAGTGATGGAGGACCCCCTGATCTTTCATTGAACCTATTTCCCAGCCTTATCCTCGCTCAGGAGATGCAAACTGCAGGTTTGCGCGCGTTCGTCGGCAAGCTGTCCATGGATAAGTCATCACGGCCGACATATCAAGAGTCCAGTGCCGAAGAGTCGTGTAAATCCGCTGAGGAGTTTATACATAGATGCAGAAGTTCCACGGCAGCATTCGATCCGCACCAACGGTTGGTGGAACCTGTTATCACACCTAGGTTTGTGCCTACGTGTTCCGACGAGTTGCTCGCGAAGCTGGGCGAGCTTTCCCAAAGGGAATCGACGCGTATCCAGAGTCACTTGGCTGAATCGTTCGCCCAGGCAAAATGGGTAAGGGATGAACGTCAACTCGAGGATATCCAGGTCTTCAAAAAGGTAATGTCGTCTTCCTACAGATAGCCCATACTCACCCGGAGAGGTCCTAGCACGATCTTTTGAAAAGAGGCACCATTCAAGCACATTGCACGTTTCTGAGTTTGGAGGAGCTCGACGAACTCGTGGCCAATCAGACGGCGGTAGCTCATTGTCCCTTGTCCAACGCGTACTTTTCAGAGAAGCCTTTCCCTTTGCGCGAAGCTCTGGACAAGGGAGTATCAGTCGGCCTCGGCACGGACGTTGCAGGAGGATACAGTATCGACATACTCGATAGCATGAGGCACGCTGTCGCAACCTCCCGGATGCGCGAAGGACTTCGCGTAATAGGATCCAAATCTGGGGTAAAACCACTTGCCATTGGATGGAAAGAATCACTCTTCCTTGCAACGCGCGGCGGTGCATTGGCGCTGGGTCTAGAGAACTGCGGGGAGTTTAGAGTTGGGGCGTCTCTCGATGCTCAGCAAAGTAAGTGCAGTTGACCCATGGTGACGGAAGCTAAATGTTCCCCAGTTTCTGTTTTCGACCGGGAGAGACAAGCTGGTGTTGGTGCGCTTGATTTCTTCGACCTGGACTCCGAGTGCGGGGGGCTCACGATGGACATGATTGAGAAATGGTGGTGCATGGGTGATGGTAGAAACCGAACGGCGATGTGGGTACAAGGACGGCAACTTGTATGATTATTTATACTTGTATGGCAATAGCCTCGAGGACAGGAGCTGGGATGTTGCATTCATATCCACATGGGCGATACTCCACGAAGCTCCTCGACGCCGTCCAGAAGCGGCACGCCTCTTCCCAGATCTCCATCTCGTCTTGTAATCCCGAGACAGACACCCTCCGCACCCACACTCCAGCTCCATGGTTCCACCTCCCCTCACTTGCAGCCAACGACAGGCCTCGAGAGCTCCGCATCGTCAGTGATTAATCTTGATATCAGTGATGGCATTCTAGTGCACGACGTCGATGCAGAGGTGGACACAACGACCAGCGAAGAAACTACAGCAGTCGGCCTGATAAATGACATCGCTGACGAGGAATCCAGGAAGAGTCTGCGTGATCAGTTAAGGCGCACCCTCAGCAAGAAGGAACATACAGGTCTCCTACTGTCTTGTCTTGGATGTATCCGCAGCTAAACGTGCCCCAGATCTCCGCTCGCGGGAATCTATGGCTTCTGTCATGACCGCCATGACCGAGATCCCAACCACCGTCGGTCTGTCATTCAAATCTATAGTCGACTTTTTCGCCCTGACATCTGGTGTAATCTCAAGATGGTCCGCGGGGACCATTCAAACCAAGAGAGTATTTTGTTCTGACCGACGCCGGAAAGCCTGTCTTCATCGGGTACGTCCCCCACTCCCGAAATATGAGGCAATGGCGAATGGATTTTTTCAACACTCTTAGGGGGTCCGGGAGTGAAGATGAACTCTCTTCTACCATGGGTATCATTCAGGCGCTAATCTCCGTGTTCATTGACGACGGGGACAAACTGAGGTGTATCAATGCTGGCCCGTTGACGATTACATTCCTGCTTCAGTCGCCGATCTACTATGTGTGCGCGTCCACGTGGGGTGAACCGGAGTCGGTGGTGAGTACGACGCCGAGGTTCTGTGGTGTAATGGTATCTGACCGAGCTGATCAAAGCAAGACTCGATCCCATCTAGAATACCTGCATCTACAAATATTGAGCATTGTCACAGCTTCACAGCTGCGGCGGATATTTGAACGACGAACAAACTTTGATTTGCGTCGGTTGCTGAATGGTTCCAGTTTACCGTCTTACTGTATGTGAAGTTGGATGCTAACTCTCTTTCGTAGGCACAGAACCATTCCTATTCTCCCTACTTAAGCGGTTAGAACTGGACTTCGCGATAGCGACGTCTTCATTACATTGTCTCCAACTGGATCCGAGTTTGAGGTCCCGAGTTGCCGACGCGCTGGTGCCTATAACGAAGATGAAGGTATGTAGGAACGAAAACCAGAGCCTCGGCACTCATGAGCATTAGGATACCCTCTACATTATTCTTGTCGCCCAAGGGCGCGTGGTTACTCTTGTGCGGCCAAAAAAGCACTCTATACACCCCACGGGTTTGTGTCCCTTGATGTCTCATGCCCTCCGATTTACCAGCTTCTCTACTAGACATCCACATCATTGTTAACACAATTCACTCTCCTTCGATATTTAATTCCCCCGCGGCAGCATCATGGATCCCTGTGTGCCTCCCGAAGTTCAATCCCACGGGCTTCGTAAATGCCTACGTGGCATTTCTGCGCAAACCAGAACATAACGAAGTCGATGCCTCAAATACTGACTCTGGCGGCTTAGATGATAGGCAAGGTCATCCGGCTGATCCCTCTCAGCAGACAGGTCAGTTGGATGCAGGTATCGGTCTCGTATGCGTTAGTGGAGGGGGGGAATTTGAGACAGTTCGAGGATGGTGTGATACTGTCACCGAAGTTTGTGATTTTATTGCCATTCCCGACTCTCTTTTTTTTAACCGAGATCACGACGCCTTGCAGAAACTGGCTAGCAGCGGTATTCTCGATTCGATATCGGATGTGATAGATTCTGGCAAAGCACAATATACTGTATCCCAGCTCGGGATACCGGGATTGCGACACTTTATATACAAATCCAGACTTCATGTTCAAATCACGTTTCCGGTTCTTGAAGATCCTTACGAGAAAATCGAAGAGAAGAGGAGGTATCACCCACAATCTTGCACATGTCAAATCTGCTCATTTCATTTGACAGACTTATTACCATGTATCAAGTTGTGTATGATGCCATTCACGCCAAGTCCGGCCAAAGTGGGCCACTCAAGCTACAATTCATTCGCACAGAGAAAGAAATCGTTATGGGATGGGTTAGCCTTTCAGTTCGAGTCCCTGACATGCTCTAAGAGAGTTATTAGATAACACAACCATTTGAACTTTACATTGTTCTATCACCGAGATTACCCAAGACAGCAGCCATCAACGCTGCCAACTCGGTCACTCGGTGGGTCAAAAAGGAGGAAGCAAAGTTGTTCTTGCGAGACGCACCGGTATTCTGAGAGGTTCCTGTGCACGGCGATATCACTATGGAGTATTTTCGTGTTCCGGGTCAGCGCAAAGAAAGGGACAGAAGAGACAAGGATATAGCGGCGATCACGTGATGAGTGAGGAATTTGAAATCGAAATTTCCAGTTGAGGTTGCAACGACTCCGAAATCGAGTGTTTGCACCATGTCCTTTGCCCTCCAGTCCTCGCTTCGGCGGGTCACCCAGACGTTCGTGAGGTCATTTCAGAACAAGGCTACTCTTAGACCTGTACCACCTCCACAGGGTATAGTATCTGCCCGCAGAATTAACTTCCGGGTTCGTGCTGACGGAAGTGGCCTCCTAGGTGATATTACCACTCCTCAAGCCTTCCTGAGCGCAATTGGAAGATCTGCAGAGACAAAGGTTACCATAGATAGTTGGGATGCATTCTGGCACACTTCGGGATATGACCTGAAGAAGGCAGGTCTCGCTGTGAGGGATCGAAGGTAAGGTACAAAATTGGGGACTAGTTAACGGTCGCCTCATGTTCCACAGATACGTTCTCTGGTGCATGGAGAAATACAGGCAAAGGATACCTGTCGAGGACTTTGCCCACGAGCCTCGGCCGAGGAAGAAGATACGAGGGTGAGTGGAGTGGCCTTTCACGATGCAAACGCTCATCGCTGCTTGGACAGTCGCGGCCCGCGAATACAGCAGGGAAAACTGATACGGTCGCGTCGGCCGCGGTGACAGGATGTTTGCACATATAGTTGTGTACACAGGAATCGAGCATCGCTGTCAAATGAAGTCATGGACTGAGTTGCGGCGTGATTGCCGCCTTCCTTTGAGCTTCAAAGGAGGGGCTGTGCAAGGGTCCCATATTGGGTAAGTACGTGGCTGGACCACTTTACAGAGTCACATCTCTCACGGGTGTGCCGAGCTGTCGGCCCGTCGCGGCCAAATTTGCGGTATTCTCTTGCAACAAGGCTGCCTCAATGTGATATGTGTCGAGGGTACTACGTCGGAGTTACCACAAAGAACAAAAAACGAGGTCGGCAACGCGGGCTCAAAGACATGAAAGAAAGAGATCTCAGAAACTATATATTCGTCCCCCTCCCCCTTTCATCTCCCAAATCTCCCCCATCCCGCCATGGCCTCTTCCCTATATCGTCGCCAGTCCATGGCACAGCTGTATGAGAAGCTCAGAGCCCAGGATGACGACGACGACATGGCCTGGCTTGCCCAGTTTAGTCCAGACGATAAGTTCGATGAGCCATATGTCCCCGCCGTCCGTCGTCCCCACTCCTTGTCCACCATTTCATCGGCTTCCCCAGTCTCTTCCTATTCATCCGGATCCTCCTTGTCCGATCCTGTTTTCGACAATGACTCCAGCGATGACCACTTTGATTCCGACTCGGACTCTGATGTCAATCCCGAGCCCACCTCGCTTGACCTACCCTACACAGATTCCGATCCGTCCCCGTGCTCACCTTTGATTTTGTTCGTATCCTCCCATATACCCCTTTGTTCAATGCGTCTGACAGATTAGCAGTAAACCCCATGACTCCACCCCTGTGACGGAGCCTACGGATCCTCCATATATCCCATCGGTACAAGAGATCTCCCCTCTGTCGAGATCAAGTCCATCGGTTGAACCTGACTCGTCGCCTGCGCCCATCTTCGAACCTCCTTCCATCGCATCGCGCCGTACCGCTCGCTATACTCGGAAGTCGTTTGCGAGACATCGTTCACCCGTCGTGCTTCACGACTCCAACGAAGATGTGTATTCGGAGAGTGACGGCAATGGGTCTGAGGACGAATATGTTCCATCGCCCACTCTGGGCTCTAGGAAACGGCACAAATCCGCTCGATCGGCTACCAGCTCCACTGTTACCTCGTCGCAAAAGCAGAGCGCTGAAAATGCCCCCCGTAAACGACCTCGTCATTCCCCGCATCCCCGCAATGTTCAGGCGACCACGGGTGTTATTCCTGCGACCCCGGTAGCGAAGAACAACCCCTGGGCTTGTCCCCACTGCAAATGGGTGCAACGCAACCACCGCACCCCGGATCTCAAACGCCATATCCGTACTCACACTCGTCTCCAGCGGCCTGCACAATGGGTTTGCTGCGGGGTCCCTGTAGAGGACGCAAGGAATTATAACCTCCCAGCGGACGCGAAGACTTATGTCTGGGGCGGTGAGACGATGACTGGGGGCTGCTGCAAGGAGTTCAGTAGACGCGATGCCCTCAAGCGCCATCTCGACAATGACCATATCAGCTGCATAGGAAACTTTGCCGCATTTGCCAGTATTTGCGAGGATGAGACTTAGATAAGGTTACCCACATGGTGAGCAACAGATGCATCGATAACATGCCCACCTAACTTCCGTTCGCAGACGTCTTTTTGTTTCCAACTGTATTTGTTACTTGGCGCAATCCTGCTTGTTAATAGGCTGTATCAGCGGTGTTGTCTTCATACCGACTCGATCGTGTACCAATTTTTGTGTCACTCTGACGGAGACGACATTACTATACCCATCCAATACGTGGTAGAATGTACATACCATATGGACATTACAACGTACCAAAGTTTCGCGAGCCTCGATAATGACGTTGCCGGAGAATAACGTGGATGACGGTGAAAGTAATGGCCCGGGTTGTGACGCAACTGAGCCAGTTTTGGCAATACCAGCTTGACGCGACGCGTTGATCGGCTTCGAATTCGTGACCGTGGTCAACAACATTCCCCGCACCAAAACCATGGCTCGCTCGTCGCGTGCGGCGACCGCAACGATGTCTCCACCGGCGCCGAGTGGCAAGCGTTTCATCACCGAACCCCAACGAACACTGTTGACCCCCTCTGCCTCCCCCTCTGTGGGACCTCCCGACCGTCCACCCGCAAAACGACCTCGTCTCAGAAGCACGCCATCCTCCATATCCGCCGCACCGTCCACGTCGAACGAGTCGACGTCCTCTGCAGACGTGAATTCCGCTCGCAGAGCATCCACCCTCCGCGTCCTCAATGCCTGGGCTCAACTTGCTGAACGGTACAACAAACGGCTCGACGAAGACGACATCATCGATTTGCATAGCTATGCTATTATAAAGGACCGTGGCGCCGTCAAGGGTGCATCCAGGGACTTTACTCAATTGGATAGTGACCAGGATGACCAGGACCAGGAGGATAGCGAGCAAGATGACGATGACACCGAACTCAATGCACTCCCTCCTAGCGAGACTGCCACTGACGACGACGCTCCTATCTCGAAGAAAGAGCTACTCCGTGGGGTGCCACCTCTGTCGGCCACCACAGACGCAGAAGACCTCAGAGAGTTCCTGGAAGCAGAAAAGAAGAGGAGGGAGCTTGCGGGGGATGAAGAGGATGAAGAAGATATGTCTCTGGAACAGCTGTCCGCTTTAAGGGAAGCACTGGATGAACAGTCACAGAAAAGGGAGGCTGCGATTGCGAATCAAGCTCGGGACGTGGCGAGCGCGGAACCCCCTCTGGAACCTGAAGTCGACACCACCCCTACGCGTCCTTCTACTCGCGTTCCACCGTCAGACGACGAGTCAGAGGACGAACTCGCGCTCTGGACGCATGACGAATCTACCGCTGTTTACCCAGTTGTACGAGACGAGTCCGAGCAGGATGTGCATGAAGTAGAACAAGAAGTGATTGAGCTCACCGAGTCGGACTCGGACGAAGAATTTGAAGCAATACTAACGCACCCTCCCCGTTTCACCCGGGTGTCACCTCCACCCATTCCGCAACCTAAAGAGACTCAACAACCACTTCAGTCCCCTCCAGACAGCGAGCGTGGGGGGCCCAAATCTCGGGCGCGCCCTCGTTCCAAAATAAAATCGCATGAGGTGATGCTCAAGTCTGAGAATCGACCTCGCTCACCCCTCGTGCCTCGGAAACCCGAGGTCATCCTCACTCACAAAAGAAACTCCTCTGTCTCGAAAGAGACGGGTGTCGTGATTTCCGACGATGGGGGGTCAGACCAAGAAATGCTTGGTCGTATTTCTCCGGCACACAAGGGCAAAGGGAAAGAAATTCCGCCCTTGGTAGACGATAGCCATCGCGAAAAGACGCCCAAGACACTCGAAGTAGCGTCCCGGGGTCGAAAGCGAAAACGGATCGCATCTTCTGCAACAAGTGGTAGTCCCTTGGCACAGTCCCTAGGTGGGCATTCATCTGCTGCATCGCCTCGCGTGTCTAAGCTTGGTATCGTCAAACCTTCATATAGCGGCGCCAAAAAGTACATTGCGAAGCCACGGCAAATCGACTTCTCAGAGCCCGCAACCGGATGGCCCCAAACCGATTTTGGCCAAGGACGTGTCAACTCCTGGTAGGTTGCATTTCGAAGAGACATTTCTGTCACTTACCTTGCTTTCGTCCTAGTCCGATTCGAGCCTACTGTTGCAGGCCCTTCGCGCTCATTGTCCTCGTTCTCTTCAGCGTCCAAAAATCAGCCGTCCACTTTATCTGCCCCAGCTTACAGATCTCCTGAGCCTGAGTCAGCGCAACCGACCTCGCATGACTACAATTCCAACTGGCCACTGCTTTCCGATCCACCTATCCCCGTCACCCATCCTTACTCTCAGCGGCACCCTTCTCATCCACCATCTATTTTCTCTTCCCCCAACCAAGGAACCACAAGCCTATCACTTCCGGCTCACCCACCACCGCCCATGGATCCCGTGCAAACACAGCAGGCACACTACCTTCTAGCGCAAGCGAT
This sequence comes from Boletus patriciae, assembly GCA_038093075.1. Lineage (NCBI taxonomy): Eukaryota > Fungi > Basidiomycota > Agaricomycetes > Boletales > Boletaceae > Boletus > Boletus patriciae. The sequence goes on from JBBPRK010000028.1 coordinate 66,088, forward strand.
GCATCAGCTTTCTTACCTTATATCTGCCACAATGCCTTCTTACGCTACGTATGCGTCTAACCCCGGACAACCGTACCCTCCCCCACCTCCACCTCCGCACGCTGCATACAGCACCCCCATTCATCACCCTCCTCACTTCCATGGCGCCCGCCATTACCACACGCCATCGTCGAGTATATCTTATTCTGGGTTGTCTCCATCGTCCCCTGTTCGGTCCTCAGTGTCTCCTCCCGTCGAAGAACAACGTGCCCGGAGTCGAGGACGAAGTAAATCTCGGGGAAGGCGAGTGTCATTCAAGCTCGACAGCGAGGAAGTCATTAGTAGTCGGGAGCACATAATCCAACCTGAACTTCACCATAGCGGGCAAAAGAACCGCAAACAATCCCTTGAAGTCAAACGAGAAAAAGGGAAAGGAAAGGCAACAGAAGAGTTTGACAATTCTTTTCGATTAGAAGAAGATCGGAGCAGTCCTCTGCAGGAGGTTCCCAGGGGACGGACACCTGGGCCACCCAGCCGCAAAAAAATTGATGTACCACGGGGAAGGTCCCTCAGCCGTCGATAGCAGAGCATGATAGTTCTTGTAGCGAGATACCGACATACTGTTGTCCACTCTTTTAGTTACATTGGCTTCGACGCGAGACTCGGAAAAGCTTCGACTGAGTTTGGCGTCCATGCGACACATCTGCACTCACACATACAAAGTAGCAACTATCACTTCCAAGATGGCCCCTCGCATATCACGTATCACCAGCGCTGTACGAATACTCATTTTTTTCGCTGGGTCAGATTTCCGACACCAAGTACTGGTAGGAATTGGCAAGCATTGTCAAGAGTGACAAAAAACCATGGCAAGGTAACTGTTTCACAAACTTTTATGCACAGCTAACTTGAACTTGGATTTTCCATGCAGACTATCTTGTTGTCGACGTCCGTGACGGTGATTGGAAGGGAGGAAACATCAAGGGATCATACCATCTCCCTTCCCTGAAATTTCAGTCCAGCGTCGATGCGCTTGTCAGCAAGACCAAAGGTGTGCCCATCGTAGTCTTTCACTGCAAATTCAGCCAAGAGCGGTGCGTATTTCTTTTCTTCTCCTAATCCATTCTGATCGACATGTACTGTAAATTATGCAGCGGGCCGGCCGCTGCTGGGGTAAAATTTCCAACAAATCGTAGAGGTTGTCCGGGCCGTAACTGAAACATCGTTGACAGCTTTACGACGCAACACGATCTCATCGAGAAGCCGAGGAGTACAAGAATCAGCAAGTGTATGTTCTTCAGGGAGGTTTCAATACGTTCGCCACTGCGTTCAAGGTCATTTCTTTTAATCCTGATGTTACATTTAGGTGCTCATTGATCTGCTGACACTATAGGACGACCCAGATCTGGTGGAGAATTGGGACGAGAATGTAGTAATTTGGTGACACATGCCAGCTGCAGAACCTGCTAGTCATGTCAGAGAGAGATCTTGCTTTGTACACGCGAGGCAGATTGATCCAAGTAGTTTCAGGCCCCCTCAGAAGCCCCATCTTTGGGCTCTTTCTGCTTAATGAATCGCTTGGGCATCTCCTCTACCACCCTCGCCAGTCTCCGACGTTCAGCTTCCATGTTCTTTTGGCAAACCGTCCTGGAATGAGTGAGCATGGGTTGACCGTTTCGTTCCGCAAAAACATACCAGGTTCCTAAGGAAATGACCATGAAAGTTCCAACTGCCCAATTAGAGGCAACGAACGGGCCTGTGGAACAAACAGTGAAAACGTGGACCATACTGCAATGACCTCACCCATACCGGCACCCATCGCTCGAATGAATCCTACACCAGCCCCGCTAGCAATCCCGCTCAGCAGACTATTCCGTGCGCAAGGCATCTCTCCGAGTCGCTGGAAGTCATCGACTACCGATATTTGCTAGCTTCGCAGGTAGTTTAGGTCACTGTCCCCCTGCGTGCATCAAGACTCGAACCTTGAACGCCGTCCATACATCTCGCCAGTAGTCACCAGTGGTCTCTGTCTTGTAAATTGGTCGTCGTGAACCTTCAGAGTGCTCTCCGGTTTCAGGTTGTCGACTCGAGGCAGCGTCACCAGATGCCATTGCGTGTCCCGCTTGGATGGACAAGTAATTGTGTCGTTCAAGTTGAAGCCCGAGCACACGGCCGCGTTGTTGCTGCTAACATTCCTACACGTGACTTCGAGCAGTCCCGACGGGGTATAGCCGTACATTCAAAGAGAATACTAATAATCTACTCTGTTTTACACCCATAACTCTCCGTACCGGGCGGAGGTTTCTTGGACAGTATGAAAACAAGACAATGAAACGTTTACAACATCGCTGAACGTCGAACTAACACGAACTTGCGACAGCCAAGACTTCGCCCTTCATGCAGTAGAAGGGAGCTGGAAAGAGGACTGTGGACGAGACCCCAAGCCGCTCTACACAAGGTTTCTAGTCAGGTATTGCCTGTACCGAAGCGTGAGATGCATACCGCCTCGTATATTTTCTCGATCCACTCCATGTTTGCGACCGAGTCCTCAGGAGTCATCCAGGAGTCGGGTGCTCGACCTTTAACCTGATCAACAAAGACTTCCAGCTGATACCTGTATGTTGACCACCATTCCTCTCCTTTGAGGCCTGAGCTCGGGGGGAATTTGTATGCTTTTTCCGTTCGCGGCTTCCCTCCTGCGGGGAACACTTTGATAGTGTGGAATATCACAGGCTGGGGGAAATTGAATAGCTCAACTGAACCCTGTTCACATACCGCCCGTACAGATACATCGGGCCATCGGGGAATGAAACCGAGTAGGTTAGGTACCGAGAAATCGCATCTGATCGTGGCCTTGACGGATTCCCCTCCAGGGTTCGGAGGGGGGAAAAGCAAAGTAGCCGAGGTCGCAGTGTCTATGCGGGCGTCCTTGCGAAATTTAACGGCAGATGCAGAGACGACAGCGGTTGGATCACTCTTCGCCAAATAACGGACACAACTGAGCGGGTAACCTATCGTTCATCAGACTCGCATTACTTGTCGAAGAGGATATTGGTACTTACATCCACAGTCCATCAGCGCGCCGCCCCCAATATCATAATTCGTGCGGATGTTATCCTCGGTGACGAAACCTTTAGGGAAGCACAAAGCGGCATGAATTTCTTTTACAGTCCCCAACTCGCCGCTATCAATTATTTCCTTGACGCGCTGTATGGCAGGATGGAACCTGAGTAGTCATCAGCTTCAACTCGTAACTTGGGTTTGGTTCGCATGACTCGCCTATAATGAAATGCCTCCAAGAGCACGAGTCCTTTCTGGCTTGCAAACTCAAACATCCGCCGGGTTTCTGCCGCGGTGTTAGCACTCGGCTTTTCAACTAAAACGTGCTCTCCGGCGGCGAGTGCCTTCATTGTCCATTCGTAATGCAACCCGTTAGGGAGCTGGGGATGCGACGAGGTCGAGTCAACGCATGCGCATAAATGCATAAATCTTGAGATTTTCTACCGGATTGTAAATCACGTCGATTTCATGGTCATCCAGCAAGTCTTTGTTTATGCTATCAGTCAATAGAAGCAAATGTTGCCAGATTATTCTGAGATACCATGATATCCATTTTGTCCTCCGTACCATCTCTTGATGCCGTGTTTCTTTGCGAATTTCTCTGCCCTGTCGATGTCGCGAGCAGCAACCGCGTAGACCTCGACTTCGGGGTGACTCTTTGCAGGTGTGATAAGAGCAGGAGGCGCGATCCAGGCGGCTCCCAGGATGCCAAACTTTAGCGGAGCATTGTTGCTCGGCGCACCGGAGGGTGTTGGTGGGGCGAGGAACGCCTTCTCGAGGGAATATTGTCAGCCCTGCAGCAAAGATATCGCTCGTAACTCACAGTGTTGAATCGCTTGAAAAACCCAATGACCGACGCCATCGTTCGGGGTCGCAGAATGTGTAACAGCTACACACTCCGAAGAATGCGAGATATCACGCGAAAGTTGAAGAATCGAGCCTAACTGAGATAACTGGATCAAAGCCTCTGAGTTAGAAAGACTAGGACCACAGGCATATAGACGACGGCTTAAATACGATGGGTAGAGACTTAGGTACGCGCGGATGGGAGGGTATAGCGTTGAGCACTGAGACAGGGTGTTGTCGTTCTCCTGCGCAGCGCTGTCAGTGTCCGAGTCATCAACATTTCAACTGTCCATCACCTGTCTAATTTCGTTCCGCGGTCCGAACGTTTGACGTGCTCGTTATAGAATGGCACAATTGTCACAAGAACCACAGTTGGTTCGTGTTTTTGAGGCTTCGTCCGAGTCGTCGATGGCGGCCACCCCGGGCCACAGTGACTTGTGGCTCTGGCAAAGGTCACCGGTGGGATTTTCGCCCACTCGTTCAACGTCTTCGGGCGTAACCCAGGGTAGACGTTCTAGCGTCACGGCTCGACGACTCGGAGGTCTCCCAAAAGCCTGCAACCTCAAGTAGAATTTGTAGGGACAACACGTATGCCAAGCTTCAAGTTGAAACCTACGGTCCTCGCACTGTTATCAAATGGCCGCGCGAGGGTCCGGCCACGGGCTATGCTCAGCTGGGGAGTAACGACGCAATAGTCTCTCGGCTCGCTCTGCGCGACAAGGTCCCGTGGTATAGGAAACCCAACCTCTGACTCTTGTATCTTTTGATGTTTCCGACTTGTTTGGGAGTGGAGATGACGAGTGGGCAAGTGTCTCTCTCGGTACACTTTTGATGATCCATTGTTGATATACAGAAGCTTTGATTCCTCCATGTTAAATGGTCTGCAGGCTGTGCCTTCATGGCTCGAACGTGAAGCAGTTCCCCAGTTCATATTGTGAGGATTGACTTGGATGGCAGATTATCAGCATCCTCGTTCTGCTTTGCTGGGCCTTGTTTCTGCCATGTATTCACTGGGTGCCATCGTTGCCATTCCGTTTGTCCCCTTCGTTGTGGATAAGTTCAGGAGGCGACGGTCGATACTCATCGGGAGCCTATTGATGATAATCGGGGGTGTTCTACGAGGAGCTGCATTGAATACTAGTAAGTGACTGGTGGTCTTCGGAATTCCAGAACGTCTTTCATCTTGAAGCTTTAGTTACGATGTTTATCATCGCTCGCTTTATGTTGGGCTTGGGGATTGTCTTCGCCATTGTAGCCGCCCCTTCTTTGATTGGAGGTGCGTTATGGTTCCTTTGACTTACTACTTATTGGTCATGAACCTATGCAAAGAACTATCACATCCCAAGGAACGAGCAATCATGGGTTCACTTTTCAACTCCTGTTATTTCATCGGTCGGTCGAGGTCGTGATCAACGATCGGAAGGAATGAAGTGATTCTTCTTAGGCTCTATAACCGCCGCTGGAGTGACCCTCGGGACGTTTGCTATACCCAACAATTGGGGGTGGAGGGTTCCGTCTTTCCTCCAGGTAGTGCCTAGTCTCCTTCAAGTCTCCTTCATCTGGTTCCAGAGTCTCCTCCTTGGTTCGTTTCAAAGGGAAGAGGGGACGAAACCTACACCATTCTTGTGAAATATCATGCAGAGGTGACGAAAACTCGGCATTCGTCAAGGCGGAATATACTCAGATCGGGGAGACTCTCCCGAAGAACTGAAGAACGCACATAAGAGCTGGAACGAAGTATTTTCGACGACAGGGATACGAAACCGGGTCATCATCGCATCCTTTCTCGGTCTGTTCACCCAGTAGAGTGGCAATGGACTAATAGCGTGAGCCACGCCAGCGACTCTTGCCTTCTGCTAAATGGTCCGCCTATCGTGTTCATAGATACTTCCTCTCCCTAGTCTTGGACAACAGTGGGATCCACGATAACCGGACGAAGAACATTATCAACTTGGCCAAGGATGGCTGGAGCTTTGTTAACGCTACATTCGTCGCGTTGTCAGTATCCCGATTCCCGCGACGCAGAGTGTATTTAGTGAGTAGTGTGCAGTCTAACTACTCCTGGTATTGGTGGTTAAGCCCTCCATTTGGCGTGTACCATCTCCCTCTTAGTTATCTTTACTGCTTGGACCATAGCTAGCGCAGAATATGCGCAGACCCGCAGCCTGATTTCTTCTCAAGTAGTCGTAACGTGAGTATTGCCGTTCATTGAAGAGCCCGACGTTTCCATTCTCATCACGTGTTCCTTAGTCTCATCTTTATGTATAGCCTGGCTTATAATATGGGATTCAATGCCCTGACATATAGTGAGCTTAGGACATCTGTGTTACCATGAACCTGTTTCTGACGAAACGGATAGCATTCTTAGTCGAGCTTTTTCCCTTCCATACTCGTGCCAAGGGTGTTTCCATCTTTCAGTGGTGGGCCCGCAGCGCAGGGTTCGTCACACAATTTGTGGATCCGATAGGAATCGAGGCTGCAGGTACGTTCTCTGCTCATTTTATTTTATTTGTGACGGATGAAAGTGGTGGGGGACAATAGGTTGGAAATACTACATCATGTAAATTGCCCTTTGGAAACACAAATGGACGGATGCTCAAAGACGTTAGTTATTGGATTGCTTTCGAGGTTGCGTTTGTCTACTTCATGTTTCCGGAGACGTCAGAACGGTCTCTCGAGGAACTGACATTCTGTGCGTGCCCATACTCACACTATTTTTTCCACTGATACCTCCACAGTGTATGAAGGTGATCATAGACAGGAGTTACTCAGAGATTCTGAGCTCGAGGCACTGCTAGAACACGAGGAGACAGATACGCGTGGGGCCATAGAAGTCAATTGAAGAAAACTGTTCGTGCCAGTGTCCTGTGTGGATAATACGGAAGGCCGAATCGTGTTCAGCTATTAATTACTACCCAGGGGGTGAGATATTCAGTCCCCCTCAAAATCCTTGCATCGGTCGCGTTAGCTCTTGAACTCTCCGATGGTGATAGCACGCCACAATGCCTTTTCGAACAACGCCAACGAGATGTTGGACCATGGCTCGGACGATCAATTTGGAAACCATGCAGTGGCCAAGTGTGTCATGAGGCCGTATACATACGACAAGGAACAGTACAAAGACCCGAGTCCAGGGCGTACACTGTGATATCGTCAGGGACACGGGGCTTGACTGGTAGCTGTCTGTTCTTTACCCTATCTTTGTAATTCGTTAGCAATCAAACAAGCAGGAAGCAAAATAAAATACCTCCGTCGATCATGTAAGGACTGGCGTGCCGGTGACGGAATGATCATCTCAAAATGAGAAAGAATAGCATGCACGAAGTAGCGCTCACTGTAATCGTACCCGACAACGGTGATTATGAAATGAGAAACACTAGCAACGACGCCCGGCTGACGGACAACCAGCAAAAAAGAGTCGAGGGGGAGGGGAGTAAGCTCGATCGGTGGCTCCGGGACTGTCACTCATTTGTGCCCGTAAAGGCTGTTCTCGCTGAAAGCAGAATTAACGAGTGATCCAAGTATTTTAAAGCATGGGTCACGATCGGACGGAAGGTTGCAACAAGGAGCATGGTATGCATTGGTCTACCTCAAAGGGTTTATCGACAAGTTCGGGT